>WEKY01045497.1:97962-185213 GCA_013390045.1 Picathartes gymnocephalus | reverse complement strand
ACCGCACCGCACCACACCACACCGCACCGTTCATTAGGTTCCTCTCTGCCACCACACCACACCACACCGCGCACCACTGCACCGTACCGCACCACTGCACCGCACCGCACCGCGCACCACCGCAACGCGGCACCGCACCGCGTACTACGGCACCGCACCGCACCACGCACCATCGCACCGCCCGCCGCCGCGGGAACCCCGCCGGGAGTGCACCCCCACCGCTGCCCAGGGTGTGGGGGCCCCGGGCGCTGCGGCCCCGCCGGTGCTGTGGCGGGCGCGCATCCGGGCGTCCCCCTCGCCGTATTCTCTCCGGGCGCAGTGCGCCACCAACCCGCGTTTCTCCCGGGGGAATGCGGAGGGTCACCCGCCCGGGCCACCTCTCACAGGTGATGGCTCCTCCTGACATCACCCCTCGGGGTGATGGGTGATCCCCCGCGTGCCACCCAGAAAGGGTGGCTCATCTCCTCCATCATTCCCAGCACAGCGGCCTCCTCCTCCAGCCCGCCCCAGTGCCCACAGTGGACAGAGCACGGGGGTGGGCTGCGGGACTCCTGGGAGATGCAGATCTCTTGACACTCCACAGCAGCCAAGAAACACAGCAGCACCAGCACAAGGTGCCCAGCCGTGAGCCAGCCTACTTCCAATGGCTAAATTCATGTTTGCTGAACACTCAGCAGCATGGTGTCAGTCCTGACTGAATTTGTCTTACAAAATACTGGGTTAGCACTGTTCCCTCACTAGACTGGCCATTGCTGCCCCCATCATTTGACAGATGCTACAAACCTTCCACTTCAACCAGCAACCCCTCTTTCTACTTATATATTAGTTGTGTTTTCATCATTATTATTTGATCTATGGAACTCACAACATAAAGTCCTGTTTCTCCAGGGCCCTGCAGTTACTTTTGGAGCAGCCAGTTTGCATGCACCAGTCCCTTGCTCCAGCACTTACACACTTTTGCCACGTTGTCCTGCATCAGGCAGCGTGATCAGAGTGCTGGCAGGGTCATTGCAACCACAGGTGTGACATGCTGTAGAGGCCTGACAGGGAATTTGAGGCAACAAAGGAAAATTACATGAGAAAGAACATTTCAAGCTCCTCTTTTCCAGAGAGCCACTCTTTTGACTGAGAGGCCTTGCCTCCTATCAGCTGCTCTGCAGGAATTGCCTTCAGCCCCAGGAGCCTTTCAAACACATCCCAAACAGCCACATTGCTATGCACAGGCTGGAGCTCTGGTTGAGAGAGAAAGGAATATTCCTGGGCAGTGATTACATGGCCCAGGATCAGCTGCTGCCTATGCAAGCACCAACAAAACTAGTGTAAACACAGTGTTCAACCCTTTCTCACACGAGTCAGCACCACTCAGGTTTCACCCCAGGCTTTGGGCTGATTCTGAACCTGTGTGACTGATAACCAGTAACACACCATCCATCTGTGGTGCCCATTTCCCTTTCCTTTCCCTGTGCTAAGAGCAGCACACTGAGCATTACATAGCCAAACCCAGGTCAAGTTTGAATCCACCCTGGGGACAGGGTCTTCAGAACCAGCCCACTCCCCCTGCCAGGTATAGGCACTTCAAAACCAACCCCTCCACCAGCATCCACCCTGCCAGCACAGCAGCTACAGGTTTTGGCAGCTCAGTAGCACAGAAGGATTGGTTTGGTTTTGCTACTGCAATAGCAGAGTGCAGAGTAAGTAATGAAGAGCAGATGAAGCAATTTGCTCAGGATCAATATTGCTAAACACACAAAGCTTACTAAGTGAACACTTCTGTCCTAAACTAAACAAACCTTCATTTTCCCATTCCACATGTAAGTAGACAACTGATTTCAACAGTAGTAGCTCCAGCTATAATGAGAAGTAAATCCATAAGCAATCAGAGAAACGTGGTTTTGTTTTGAAACCTGTTCCATGTAAGGGCAGGGAAAAACTTAACACCCCTCTGAAAATACAACCAAGCTTTATGCAATCAACAGCAGCCAATCTGCTCAGACTCAAATGCCTACAAAACTTTAGGGATGTTTAGCTCCAGCATTTTCACACAGACAAAACTGAACCTAAGCCAAAGGTTGGAACCTTCGCAGAATGCAAGATTTCCTATAGTTCTGGGGATTTCGAGCATAAGGCTTAGCCACAGTCTCATACATTACATGCTCGTGCATTACAGTACATCATATGATTAAAAAGCACAAACACAGGCTGGGTGAAGAATGGATTGAAAGCAGCCATGAGAAGGACGTGAGGTGTTGACTGATGAGAAGCTCAACCAGCCTTGCTTGGTTTGGCAGGGAAGCCAGTTGCAAGGGGCCAGCAGTCCCTGTGCATCCCAGCCTGGTCAGTGGCTCCTCTGGGCCAGCGAGGAGTGGGTCAGGTAGCTGGGTATCCCCAGCAGAGCTGATATGTTTTAAAACCTGCATGGCAGGTGTACCTCTTTGAAGCCACAGATCTCACACTGAGGACTTCCTCAGCTCTCAGAATTAGGAAAACTTCAGGAAAAAAGAAAGACAATATCTATGTTGCAATCTGCAAAGCACATACCAATGCTGCAGACACCTGTGGGTTCATTTGTGTCCTCTCACCTCGAAGAATACATTGGTGCCTTCAAAACAAACTCTAAGGGTGGCTCCGCATCACTGTCTGTATTAGTTTGCAAATTGTACAGGTAAAAAACAGGACTAAGTTCAGACTCTCAGCCCTTTGCCTGCACCATGCCAAGTGCAGAACGTAGCAGCAGGGACTTGCTGAGTAAGCACTGAAGTCAAGACTCAAATTGCATAACACGTTATTTTTCCAATTGAATCTCTTGATCAGAACAAAAATCACCCACAAACACCCCTGATTCCTCAGAGCCTGGCTGTGTTGCCCTGAACCAAACTTCAGAGGAAGAATTGATCGGGTTGCTGCACCCTTTCACTCACCGTGATGCGCCATCACGAGGGAGTTTTTGCCTTTGCCTTGTGAATTGTAGATCACAGCTGCCGTTGCACCCCTTCTGGTTGCCACCTGAATTTTTTCAGCAAAGCTGCAATTGCCTCTTTCAATCAGGGCTATCCACGGCGCTTCCGTGACAGCGAAGTCAGTGTTTTTGTCGCAGGCATAAGGATCAGCAGATTCTGGAATGCCCACCACCCCCTGAGCACTAAGGAGAGGAGAATGAAAGCCATACAGGCCACATTCACAACGCTCAAACACAGTGCTGTTGCTGGTGCTGTTGAAATAGAATAAGCTGACAAAGGCCGTCACAGAAATTGCCTCTGTAGTGTGGAACGAAATTAAAAAATCCACCAGGAGAAAGAGAAACCAGAACTTCTCGACTCGCTTCATTGCTTCTTCCCAGCAGCAGGAAACGGAGATGACCAGAGGTATTTTCCGCTGCTGGTGACCACGGCGAGGGCACAGAACGCTGCCGAGTGCCAGCGGCAATCTGACACCAGCCAGGTGAGCTCCCGCAGTGTCGGGAGCTCCGCGGATGCGGTGCCAGGTGCGGAGCCCGGGGGACACGCCCGCCGATTGCGGGGCCGCGGCGCTGAGGGAAAGTCCTGCGGCCCCAAGTGCCTGCTGCTGCTGCCGCACAGCGCCCATCCTTCTCCGCCTCCTCCTCTCCCAGCACGCCACAAATCCCACCGGGCCTGGTGCTTTCCCAGAGAGTGCTCAGGCGCCCCGCTCCTGTTTCCACCTGAGTGTCCCTGCGGAGGAACAGGTCGTCTTTCATGCAGTTACATAAGCCCGCGGTTCTCACTTCGAGGTGAATCTGTGATGCAAATGGCCTTGTTAAGAAGGTCAAAAGCCAAGGGAATGTATTAGCAGTTATTAGAAAAAATTGCCTTTCCTCCATGCAAGGTTACCAGGTCATTTCCTGGATTTCTCCTTTTCAGATTCTTTCAGTTGTCTACTCGGAGAGGTCCAGCTTGTTCTGGTGCTTCGAATGAACTGACTGTACTCTTGATTGATGCACCAATGCACAAGATGTGGAATCATCTACACTGAACTCCGAAACAAACTGCCTTTGTCAGACCATTTTCACATTCAAGATCAATTGCAAGATGTCCCCTGAGAGGTCTGAATAATTATCACACAATTCTCCACTTCTGGCTGCAGGCTCTGGAGATTCATTCTCTGAATTAAACTAGGCTTGTATTCCCTAACAATTCCTAGTACCTCCCTCATGTTTTCTTAGCACAGAACAGTAACAATGAAAACCTTACCCACGGCACAACTCTCTAGTCCACCAGGAAAATAAAGGACAAGTTGTCAGGTTCTCAAAACCACTGTCCTGGTTTGCTGCAAGAGTCATCCTGCATGCACAGTGTGGAAAGCCAAGAGAAGCTGCAGTTGGGGGCACATCTTTTGACAGGAGCTTGAGCTAGTTCTCCAGGAAAGGGTCTTGAAAAGAGCAAACATCACTGTGGAGAAGATTCTTGGAAAAGCCAAACAGCTTTCCAGACGTGAAATGAAAATAGAAAGAAACAATCCAACATGTTCACCTCTACTATTATTTCCCTTCCTTATATGCTCCCCTTTTCTGTATTGCACTAGTTCTACATCACAGTAATTCCAAATTGATCTTACCTCGAAGACCTAGGACTTAGCAAGTTTTATTCACTCTACAGTATCATTAGCTACACACAGTTTGCCTTCTCCCTGTTCTGCTTTGAAGGCAATGCTGGAGACACCAGAAAGCTGCAAATGAAAGCTTTCAGAGCACAGTGCTTTGTCAGCTATGGGTTCTAGAGACAGGGCATGTTCTCCCATAGTGTTTCCCCCTCAGCAGTGACAATACACAGCAGCAACAAAGGGATTCCTAGGACATTGTGCAGGGGTCAAGACTCCGTGTCGTGGCTCCACATGGCCAAGTGAACCTGTTTTGACAGGCTTGGGATTCAGACTAGTTGGCTTTTCTACCTGTGTCAGTGAACAGCAGGAGAAACAAAGCAGCCAGCAGTTTCTTTGCAGAGAGGGCCATTGGCTCCACGCTGAAAGTGCTGGATTGGCAGGGAGAAGGCAGACAGGCAGAGTGGTGGGACCACAAACTAACACTGCAGCACTTCACAAACTGAAGTCACCATATCAAGTGCAGTGTAAATTAGGGTGGTGGTGCCTCCATGGACTGGACAGAGTAGTAAAATTCCAAGTTTATTACAAACATTGGATATTGTCCATCCACACACTGCAGGAGTAATTATCTCTCCTTCCCAGTTTTTACCATGAATATTTCAAATAACACTTGAGCAAAATAAAATTAAATCCTTTAACATCTTATGGAAATTATCTATATTTCACACCATTCTAGTATTCCTTTCAGAGTTAGGATGTCCTAACATGTAGGATGAAATGTTCAGTGCTACATATTTTAAATGTACTAAGCAGTGCAATGTGGTAACAGCCTTTGCTGCATTTGTATGACACTTGCCCAGGGAGAGGCCCACTCACAAATCAACTCCTTTTCTTTAAGCACCTTCTGTCCTGCTTCTACCTGTGCACCAGTCTGGGAAGGTCCAGCACCTGGCTCTGCTTTCCTGCCATGCCACGAGCACAAAAGGCATCTTGCCCACCAGCATGGACTGAAGCTTGGGGATTTTCAAAGAAGTGAAGAAAAGTTCTTTTTTTTGTAATTTCATGTCTGTGCCCACTGTTGATTTCACTAGGCACCACTGAAAGAAATCTGCTTCCATCATATTTACCCTCCCTGCCCCCGTGGGGGATTTGTATATGTGGATGAGAAGCCTCAAGCCCTCTCCAGCTGGTCCCCGTCCCCCAGTCCTCCCAGGCTCTCACGGCAGTGATGCTCCCACTGGTGCAGGGCTGTGTGCTCCACCCTTCCAGCCCCTGCCCTCCCTGCAACCACACCTTTCACTGCATCAAGGACGTGAAGACACATTGATGATTCTCTTGGGCAATAAATGGAAGAATTTAATTTACGCTATAAGAACATTGACTTCATAGAGGCATCAGGATGAATGTTAGCCGGGCCACTGACTTCACAATAAAGAAACAAAAGGGGAAGTTCATGGCACCTGCTTTTATATGGATGTTCTTGGAAGTTAATTTGTTTTCACATGCAGGTCCCACAGACTGTTCAGAGCTCGAACAAAGAGCCCAGTTCTTTCTATAGGAAATAGAGAAGTTGATGCAAAATGTGCTTTAAAACATAAATTACTCTGAAAATCACCTAAACAGTATTTTAGAGAGGTAAGATGGGGAACCTGACCAAGATTTTATACCAGCTTTCAAAACAAAAGATAAACTCAAACTCCTTTGTTAGGCATTCAGCCTACAAGTTTAAAATAAGTGTTGCACCAACAGTTAATAAGGTCCTACCTCAAAATGCTTCTGAGATAACAAAAGTTAGACTTGGAGGATACAGAATATCCTGAAACAAGTTGGAAGGAAAGGCATATCCACAACCATTTCTTTCAGGTATTGTTAGGCTGGCCAATTATTCCTGTCGTACAGGCAAACTGAGGTATCAGCCTGTCCCTGCTGGACCAGAGTCCTTCCGCGGCACTGCTCTTGCCGAGCCCTGGTGGCTGTAACCACAAGAGCGTTCCCTTCCATCGCGCCTGAGCAAATCCCTGGGGGAAAATCCCGCAGAACACAGCTGGCATTTCAGCTGAGCTGCTGCGTTGGACTGGCACCCAAAGGGCGCAGGGAGAGGCGGTAATTCCATGGTTTTGATCCATCCGCAGCCGCCGTTCTCCTGCGCCGGGCCGGAGCGGCCGTGCTGCCGGGGCGCAGCGCCCCCTGGCGGCGCGCGCGCGGCAGGGCGCCCGGCACTGCCCGCTCCTGCTCGGTTCCAGCACCGCACCAGAACGGCTCCAGAACCGCACCAGAACGGCTCCAGAACCGCTCCAGCAGCGCCCCGGAACGGCTCCAGAACCGCCCCGCTCGGCTCCAGAACCGCTCCTGCTCGGCTCCAGAACCGCTCCTGCTCGGCTCTAGAACGGCGCCAGAACAGCTCCTGGTCAGCTCTAGAACCGCTCCCGCTCGGCTCCAGAACGGCGCCAGAACTGTCCCACTCCCGTGGCTCCCACTTCAGGTTCAAGGAACCGTGATGGAAAACTGAGAGCACAGGTGCATATTCCATTTCCTTTCCACAGAAAATCAAGTGCTGCAGCTACTACAAAGAGATGTTTTCCTTCTCGCACGAGCTCAGTCTCTGCACCATTGGATCAATCTAACTCCACGCAAATAAGACACGAAACACCTGCAGAAAAATCTTTCCAATGACAGCAGTGATAGGACAAAGGGGGTGGCTTCACACTGACAGAGGACAGGGGTAGATTTCATAGGGGAAGAAATTCTTCCCTGTGAGGGTGGTAAGCCACTGGAACAGGTCACCCAGAGAAGCTGTGTCTGCCCAGTCCCTGGAAGTGTTCCAGGACAGGTTGCTGCTCTGAGTAATCTGGACAAGTGGAAGGTGTTCCTGCCCATGGCAGGAGAGTTGGATCAAGATGATCTGTAAGATACCTTCCAACCCAAACCATTCTATGACAATTCAATGATGATGATGATGATGAAGATGATTTTTCCACCAGAGATTTGTCTAATCAGAGAGGAATTTGAAAGTCGTTACTAGTATCTTGACCTCTAAAATTTTCCATAGTAAAAGCTATTTATAGATCAGTTTTATCTTAGGGGTGTGTGTGTGTGTAACAACAAACCAGTAACAGGTAAAACTGATAACAGGTAAAAGAACTTGTGATAGACGATGAGGAAGGAGTCATCATTAGGGGAGTTTTTTCTCTTTGTTCCTTCTCAGAAACTTTAAATTACCTGATTTCCTGCACACCTGGACTTTGCCCAGAACAAACTACTTCACTGTTGTAAGGCTAAGAGGGTGTGTTATGATGTGAAAACATACATAGTATTGTCCTCTTATATCAGAAAATAAGGTGGGTTGGAAAGTTCCATTGATTTCATGGTAAAGTCAGCAGGAAGGGAGGACGATGGAGGGAAACTGTGATCAAAGTCCAAAGGCCTAACACAGAGCCAAGGTGCTAGGACCCCGGCAGCCCACACAGTAGCAGAGAATACAGATAATGGCCCAAGATGTCAGGTCTGGCCCCAACCAAGAGTCATCTGATAACCCTGCAGGCTGCTGTTGCTGCTTTCAGCCGGAGCCCTCGGACTGCTGTCAGCAGCAGGGCAGATCTTTCTCTTACTGGGCATCTCATATGCAAAGATCTCCTACACAAATGGCAGAGAGGATTAACCACCAAGTCTCCTCAGACCTCTCTGGGAGATGCCACCATAGCAGATTCCAGCCAAATAGGAGTCTTCCTTCCTCAGCCCTGTGAACAACTCTGCTGTTTCTGTATCTCCAAGTACTCTTTGGCTCTTAACACTGTGCCACAATGATCACCTCTCTCCCAGGCTTTCCCAGTTTTACCTAAAAGACATACAGGTCCACACTTTGCCCTGAGGGAAATAGGGACAGGATACTTCTGCTATGCTGGTTAGATGAAAAACTTATCTCACTGAAGTATTTTGTCCTCACTGTGTATAACACACATTACTACTGCTCTGATTTATAAACCCTCTTTGCCACCAAATAAATCATACTACCCACTAAGGTCCCACAACACAACTATGGGAAATAGTCTTAAAATCACAATTCGTCTTTGAGAAAACTAAATTAATTAGGAAAGATGGGATTTCATGTCTCATGAAGGACACTCACTCTCAGGTGATATATCTGTTGCTTTCAAGATTTAAAATATCCTTTTAGTTCTGGAAAAAAAAAACGAACAAACATGAAAAGTCAAAGTCTGTTTCCAGAACTCATTTAGTTATCTTCTCTCTGGAGTCTAGTCTAATGGCTGAGTTGGCGACATGATAGTCATCAAGCTTTCCATCCCCAGATCCCAATTCCCTTCTCCTCAGCTGACCTCCAGAAGAACTGGCTGCTCTGTGCCTTCACCTTGGGCCAGCTGGGGCCACCACTGCTTGCACATAATGCAGCTGGCACCAGTTTTGCAGCTACATAAACCCAGTACAACTATTTCTTTATTCATCCAGTGTTAGTAAAAGCTGGCACACTCCAAAACCAAATGAAAAAGCAAGTTAATCTGAATCGTGACATGCCGGCTGTTGTAGTCAAAATCACTTTCTCTAGAGGTAGAACAAAACTTTGGTTTCTTTGCCACGCATTTCCAGAAACACATTTAAGCACCATTTGCAAGCACTGGCTCTGCCATGGCATCAAGAGAGTCCAGGCCATTGTAGTAAAACAAGCCATTGCACTGCCAGTGCTGTACAGCTCATTTTTTATTGTGTTGTGTAATACTTATCAGGAAAACAAGCCTTAAGCCGAAGCATTCCTAATGTAGCTCCACCAAAGTACAGTTCAAGGAACTAGCAATGTAGACATGTACTTCGCACTAAAACACTCAGTAGACAGGTTGACATAGTGGAACACAAAGAAATAAAAGCTAATCAATACAGTATCAGAGTAAGGTTTTCAGATCTCCCCTCATGACAAATACATAGCTAAAATGGACACAATGGGGAATTACAATGATTTTGCTTAACATTTAATCAGGGAATTGGGAAATGACGGGACAGGCTGAGCTTAACATTATTAAAAAATAATTAGAAAATCCTAGGAAAGAAAAAAAGACAATATCTATGTTGCAATCTGCAAAGCACATACCAATGCTGCAGACACCTGTGGGTTTATTTGCGTCCTCTCACCTCGAAGAATACATTGGTGCCTTCAAAACAAACTCTAAGGGTGGCTCTGCATCACTGTCTGTATTAGTTTGCAAATTGTACAGGTAAAAAACAGGACTAAGTTCAGACTCTCAGCCCTTTGCCTGCACCGTGCCAAGTGCAGAACGTAGCAGCAGGGACTTGCTGAGTAAGCACTGAAGTCAAGACTCAAATTGCATAACACGTTATTTTTCCAATTGAATCTCTTGATCAGAACAAAAATCACCCACAAACACCCCTGATTCCTCAGAGCCTGGCTGTGTTGCCCTGAACCAAACTTCAGAGGAAGAATTGATCGGGTTGCTGCACCCTTTCACTCACCGTGATGCGCCATCACGAGGGAGTTTTTGCCTTTGCCTTGTGAATTGTAGATCACAGCTGCCGTTGCACCCCTTCTGGTTGCCACCTGAATTTTTTCAGCAAAGCTGCAATTGCCTCTTTCAATCAGGGCTATCCACGGCGCTTCCGTGACAGCGAAGTCAGTGTTTTTGTCGCAGGCATAAGGATCAGCAGATTCTGGAATGCCCACCACCCCCTGAGCACTAAGGAGAGGAGAATGAAAGCCATACAGGCCACATTCACAACGCTCAAACACAGTGCTGTTGCTGGTGCTGTTGAAATAGAATAAGCTGACAAAGGCCGTCACAGAAATTGCCTCTGTAGTGTGGAACGAAATTAAAAAATCCACCAGGAGAAAGAGAAACCAGAACTTCTCGACTCGCTTCATTGCTTCTTCCCAGCAGCAGGAAACGGAGATGACCAGAGGTATTTTCCGCTGCTGGTGACCACGGCGAGGGCACAGAACGCTGCCGAGTGCCAGCGGCAATCTGACACCAGCCAGGTGAGCTCCCGCAGTGTCGGGAGCTCCGCGGATGCGGTGCCAGGTGCGGAGCCCGGGGGACACGCCCGCCGATTGCGGGGCCGCGGCGCTGAGGGAAAGTCCTGCGGCCCCAAGTGCCTGCTGCTGCTGCCGCACAGCGCCCATCCTTCTCCGCCTCCTCCTCTCCCAGCACGCCACAAATCCCACCTGGCCTGGTGCTTCCCCAGAGAGCGCTCAGGCGCCCCGCTCCTGTTTCCACCTGAGTGTCCCTGCGGAGGAACAGGTCGTCTTTCATGCAGTTACATAAGCCCGCGGTCCTCACTTCGTGGCGACTGGGGCGGGCCTGGGGCAGGCAGCCTGAAAAAACACCCGTGGGTGGGGGTGGTAGAGAGAGGGGGCCAGAACCTGTGCACCAGCCGGTTCGGTGTGCAGGCGAGAAAGGGCTTGGGCTGCTCTGCTCGCCTTGTGTGCCTTGGCTTCATAGTGTTTTTTGGGGCAACGCAGGCTGGGAGGATGAAGGCATGGCTTTTCCCCAGCAGAGTGGGTTTTTCCTTTGCATGTAATGGTCGGGCCTTGTCAGGGCTTCCGCTGCCCTCTTCCCACACCAGTGGCTTCTTTTACAACCCCAAGTTTGTACACAGGTCCCAGGTGCTGGTGAGAGGGCTGCGGGTCACACCATGTGCCACCCCTGCATGCCCAGGGATGTTAGGGAGAGGCGCTGGGAGCAGCAGCATCCCCCTGATGAACTCCATCTGTATTCCATAGGAACACCGTCATACAGCCCCCCCGGAATGGACCCACTTTGGCTGGTACCATGGAGAGGCAGCTACCATCTTCCCAGCACTGCTGGCTGTCATCCAAGTTGGTTTTGCTTGTTCTGACAGCTGGAGCCCTGGGCAGAACACTGACAGCTTGGTCTCACCGCCAGGGAAGAAGGAATCCCTGGAGAAGATGTACCAGGTGGGGCCGCTGCTGCTGGAGACAGCAAGGACAACATCAAGGATGACAACCTCTTCCTCGACCTGGCCACTGTCATCTTAAGATGATGGACTTTGATTCTGGCAGCTTCTTCAAAGCCCGGCTTCACAGCAAATTTGCAGATGAGTCCATAACTGCAGGGATGCTCCCAGATTTGGGCATTGCACAGCCTGGGCGGCAACCAAAGGTTTCCCCTTTGCTGGGGCGGATGCAAGGAATTCTTCAGTCGGCTGCTGTTTGGCAGGGCTGGGGGGATGGGCTGGGATGGTTTTGAAATGGGAGTCGGCTCTGGGCCCTGCCAACAGCCCCCACCACCCACCGTGCCCTGGGCTGGGGCTGGGGCAGCCAGCCCGACACAAACAAACCCCCATGGCGGGAGCAGAGGTGGGACTCCAGAACCTGTGCAGGGGCTGCTTTGCTTTGCAGGCAAGGAAGGGCTTGGGCTGCTCCACTCCCCTTGTTTGCTTTGGGATCACCATTACTTTTGGGGGGCAGAGCAGGGGGGAGGGGAGAAAGCATGGGCTTCCCTCACCCGTGGGTGGGTTTTTCCTTAGCATGTAGGGGCTGGGGCCTTCCTCAAGCCCCTGTGTGGCAGGACATCTACCCCCCTCCTCCTCTCTACCACAGATGGCTGGTGCATAGAGAAGAGAGAACCTGGGCTGAAAGGCCCAGCCAGGAGTCATCTCTCTGGCACCAAAAGGGCTCAGGCCTCAGAGGAGGATCAACATCTTAGTCTGGAGAGCTGATGTGGGAAGAGAGAAAAGAACTATTATTGACTAAGGGACACTGTGTTACAAACTATAAAAGACACAAGAGTTAGAAGAGGTAGAAGCCTCTTACACCCTGAAAGTGTTCAAAACTTCTCCCTCAAGTCTGGATGCAGGTTTCGTGGTTACTTCTCTGGGGATTGAAACTATCTCGACGTGTGTGCCCCACCACCAATTGGATAGTATTGAATCCTAAGTTATGTTGTTTCTTCGCTAGGTGTAATATTAATAGGTACCTTTAATCTTGCCCTGTATGTATCTACTAGTAGGTTCTCTTTTCATCCTTATTCCTGTGTAGTATTAGCTTGTTTTAAGTCTTATGTCCGTTAGTTTTTTGTCTATTAAATAAATACTTAATTCTATGATAGACCAAATCAGCCATTATTAAAGAACTTGTGAACAAGAGAGGGTTTTGGGGTGCTGGCCGCCTCAATAAAGCTACTGCCTGCTGCCAGAGGCCTGGGCAAAAGGCAAGGGCTTATCTAAACTCATCACATCTATTTGTAACACCCTGACAGAGATAAGATTTTTTACCTTTTCTCGTTTCCCTTTTTTGTCTGTAATCTATTGTCAATAATTAGTTGTTTGTTTTTCTAAAGGAAGCATTCTAAGTGGTGTCCAGTCTGGATTGGGAAGTGTTTGGGACCAGCTGCAGCGTGGGTGGGACGTGCCCTTGGAGAAGGCTGAGGGCACCATTTGGGAGCAGCTTTTCTTGTGGCGGCGGATGGTGTGAGGTGGGTCCCCATCTCCTTGGCATGGGTGGGATAAGGGCTTTTGGGAGATGGCAGTGAGCACAGGAGCATCCTGCTGTGGGCAGCTGCTGAGGGGCTAGATCTGCCATGGCTGGCTGCAGGATAGGCACAGGTGCTGCCCTCCTGCTCTGCTCGCAAAGGCAGCAGTGATGGGGAGGTTTGGGCCCAGCTCTGAGCACGGCCAGCATGGCCTGGGCACCGTGGGCAGCTGGGACAAGGGGGACAGGAGCTTTCAGCTAATACGAGGTTCCTGGTTTCTCTCTTCCAGCCGAGCTCTGTGGTTGCTGAGGCTGCTCTGGGCTCCACCAGGGCTCTGCTGTGGCTCAGCACTGGGCTACAGTAAGTCAAAGAAGAAACGGTGTGACCTGCAGCAGAGACTGGCTTGAGCATTTCTGCAATGCAGCTCAAGTTTGCAGAGTGTACACCTCCAAGGGAAAACATGACACCCTCCAAAAAATGAACTTGTTCAATAACTTCTGAAATGAAATCCATCTGGGATGACCCCAATTGACATTTTTTAGCTTGTTCAAGCTGTAGCTCAGCCCTTTTCTAAACAGTTCTCTCCCCCATCTGCCTTTTACTTCACAAATGCTCCCTCTTTTCCCCCAGTGAGTTCCCAGCCCATCACAGTCTCCATCATACTGAAGCCTTCCTTGGTGCCCCTCACCACGAGGAAGACCGAGCCTCAGGTGTAGGGACTCATCCTGTCACTGGGTGAAGAACAGCAATGTCTCAGAAATCTGCTGGGATTTTAGTGTCATTCAGACCTGCTCTCCAGCTCACAGCTCTCCCCACTGCCAAGTTCCCACTGCCTTTTCCTCATTCTTCCAGAAGGATGACCTCTGTGAATCCCGTTGACCTTCCCCACTCTTCCCAGCCAACCCACCCACCTGAGTTAGGCTGAAGCTTCAGCTTCTTTGTCTCCTCTGGCACACCAGTCCAGTTCCCTCTGCAGGGAGCCCCAGCCCCAGAGCACAGCACACAACAGTGCAGCCCGGCCTGGACCAGCTCCCCTCCACCAATGTCTTGGGTGTTTGTGGCAAACAAATGCTCCCTGTTTGCAGCTCTCGCTGTAGGATGGCTCTGGGGCAGAGCCCAGCCAGGCTCCCACTGCATCCCCTGAAGCTTGGGGCAGGCAGTGGTCCCAGAGCTGAGGTTCCTGGGGAGCACCCAGAGCTGTGGCTTGCAGTCAGGGTTTCCAAGTGTTGTGTTCTCATCTCCTGCACCTCGGGGGGAAAACAAGCTGTGCGGCCAGGCCAGCACTGCCCCTCTGGGCAGGGACAAGGCGGAAGGGCTTTCCTATTGCAGAGGAGCCGGCATTGAGCCTTGGCAGGGCCTGGCCGGGCTGGAGCCGGGTCTCGCCTGCTGTCTGGGACTCGCTGCCCACCACGGCGCCCACCCGCCGCACTCCGTCCTACAGGGACAGAAGGGTCTGTCTGTGCAAGAGTTTCCATAATGCCTTTGTACCCTTGGGTGTGGGACGAACACGGAGAGCGGAAGTGCCAGCAACATTGCTTGCACACTCCTTCCTTTATATACAAGACACATCTATGCACACCCCCATATACAGATATATGAAAAAGATTGGGATGGACAGAGATCTAACTTGGGCATAACTCACCTTGTAAGGGATTTTTTTCCCAGCTCTGTGTGAGCAGGTGTCCGAGAGCTGAAGTGAGCAGAATTTAGAAGCAGTTTCAAGATTTCTAGTCAGGAAGTGGAGCTGACAACCATCCCCGTAACTCGCCGTATTCATCAGGATTGGCTGCTGGTTCTTTGGGAATATGGCACAATGGAGATATGAGACTTGGAAAAATCCCAGCTCTCTGTGGATTTGTGCAAAGCACGGAGCAGCAGAAACACTTTCTGTTTGTTTGTGCAGACACAAGGTCCAAGGAGCTGGGGTGGCAGAGGGTGACCTGGGCTGGTGGCAGGTCAAGTCCTCTGTCATGACATCATAGAGTGACACAGGACAAAGCTAAAAGCAAGCACAACCACAATGATGAAGACTTTCTGATGCTGCACATCCTATAGGAAAAGCTGCTGTCACACAATCCATTGGTATTTATAACTTTTATTTGCAATACTTTAGGTCCAAGTTTCAAACTGCAATATTTTTACACTCAAGACACAGTCATGCACAATCCATATTTCAATTTCCTATTGCTTCAACCACAATTTAAAATAACTTAATATTGGAAACAAAACCCAAAATCTTTAAAAAAAGGATGCTGAGGTCAATAAGATGGATCCATGCCATCAGCACATTTACAAAGTAAATAACTTAGTTCTCTTTTTAAAAAGATCAGTTACCTCTTAATCCAAAGTTACAGAAGATTTTTCACTACACATTTGTTTTTTGTTTTTCGTTTTTCTCTTTCGTATTTTTTTCTGCTTTTTCTTTTCTTTTTTCTTTTTTTTTTTAAACAGATAACACGTCCTAAAAAAGGAATGTACAGCAAAATGAGATACATTTCTGATAAACAATGAAAATGTAGGCTCCTCCTCTGTTTACTTTTGTCTGGATACCCTGAAGAAAAAAATCTAGCACACAGTTTACACATAGGTGTAAACTGGTTGCTTTGGACTAAACTGGAGTTTAGCACTGGTGGCATCCTGATCCAGTCAAGAGTTGCAGAATTCTTTTGCAGATCTCGAATCATGTGTTTGCAGGCACAGCACCTGCAGTGCTGACGCACCAGTGCACAAGAATAACTGTTATTCCCCCACAGAATTTGGGCTCTGCCCAAGAAGGAGGTGCTACAGTCCTTTCCTCTTGGTTCCCGTGTGGAGCAGCTCCCTTCCCACTGGCTGAGCAGCTCAGGCAGAGCCCAGCATCTCCTTGCACTGAGGGGCTGGGGCCTTTCCCCCTTGCTGTGCTACAGACGGATTTAGCAGCATTCATTAACATGGGGATACACAGAGGGACCAACAGCAGTTGCCTTTGTACAGCTTAAGCTCAAAGGTCAAAAATCTCAAGAGACAAGGATGGAAGAGATTCACAGGCTGCCTCTTTGCTGTGCTGACCCACTTGTGACCAGATCAGCTTTGTGTGAGGCAGAGTGAGAAAAAGGGGCAGCTCCCTCCCACCCAGGCAGCCAAGGAACCCATCCAGCCCTGGGGCCTGGGGCACTGTCAGCACCTGCTGCTTCAGCGACCAGTTCTGCTGGCACTGACAGCAACAACCAAATTCTCACTGACTCCAGAGGGAGCAGCAGCAGTGCTTGAATCTGATCCCTAAGCCTGGGGCAGGGCTGGACACACACAGTGTGCAGCTGCAAATGGACCTTTCAAAACAACCTCCTGCCACTATTCCTTCCCATTTGCAGTGGTGTCACACCAGCCTGAGGCATCTGGGAGCCCTCAATGCACTGACTTCAGATGGCAGGCTCCTGGAGGTCTTGCAAGGAACGGAGGTGAGGATTCCCTCCCCATATTGAGCTTCCAGATGGAAAAGGCTGCTGTGACCAGGCAGCTCAAAGGACAGAGAAATCAGGGTCTCAACCACTTTATCTGTGCCAGCTACACAGTCTTGGGTAACAGCCACTGAGCACAGGGGGAGCAAAGGGCACAGAAAGAGGGACAAAACCAGTCAAGTGCAGAGACTGGAAAGAGTGAAACCTGGAAGAAGTAACACACTGCTTCATTTCACTCTTTAGGAAAGCTCTTTTCCGTTTCAAACCCCTGAAAGGCATGAAGGGCAGAGAAGACGTTACACACAAACAATATTTGTGTTTTCACACATTCACCCCCTCAGTGTTCTAGAAGAAATTCGAAGAAATGTATTCCTCTCTCTGAGTTGTCTCATTTAGCATGAGCAGCTCAGTACTAGGAGCTAAAGGAGCTGAAGCTTGTGGCCACAAGAGCTGACCAAGAGGAAACTTTTTGATCAAACTGAAGTTGCTAACATGGACCTAGCTGAATCCAGAAGATAGAATCACAGAACTGTAGAATACTTTATGTTGGAAAAGACCTCTGGATACCAGGGTCAGAACCTGTTCCAGGCATCCATAAACCTGTAACACCAGGGAGTTGTGATTCAAAGGTGTGTGCACATGTCTGACAGCTCTTCTGACCTGCATTCATGGCTGCCAGCCCAGGCCATGGCACCCAACCACACTCCTTTTGGCTCTGTACCTAAGTTGGGCAAGGCAGGTGTGGCTCACAAGCAGCAGCTCTGAACATGGTGCCACCAAACAGAGCAGAAAGTACCTTACACACAGGTGCTGAAGCTGATGTGTGGTCTGCTTGTAAACTGTGCAGGGCAAAGCCACTGTGATACCAAGCTATTAATTAGCAGTTTTCAATATTATCAACTTTAACAAATTATATTGCCCTACTTTCCACAGTCAGGGTCAGATTCTTGCAGAACTCAAGTGCTTGCCTGGGGGAATTACTAAGCAGCAAGAACAAGGTTTTCAGGCTTGTACTCACATGGCAGCCCAAAGGGCACCCATACACAGCATATGGGCATCCCTCCTCCTCTTTACTATAAGAACATTTTTGCTTTTGAGGTAACTCTTGTAACCAAAGGTACATGCAACCGTTGGTAGGCTCAGGCCAGTGATGGTTTGCAGGCACGATGCACACCTAGGATTATGGCAACCAGCTCTAAACTGCATCCAAAGAGAGATGGATAAGTGAGATTCTGCAAGTTTCAGTCAGAAAAATAAAACTACCCTGTCAGCTCAAGGACAGACACAAGCAAAGAGAAGTTTTAAAGATCCTTGAAGTGCAAATCACATTCAAAAAAAAAGCTTGGATGGTTTCTCTTGAACGACAAACATTATTCTCTGTCTGCTTCCGGAAAATTTGGGATAAAATTGAAGATATTTACCTGGTATGGTGAGAGGGGAAAAAAAAGGAGATGAACACATATTTATATGTCTTCATCAACCCATCATTAAGCTGCTGCTTATCTGGGCACGAATGAATGGTCCAAGAGGAAACAGGAACACTAGGAAGGTGTATGCACCACTGACTCGGAAGGACTTAGCAAGGCAAAGCTGGCACTGGAGTGCATGCCCTGGGTGCCAAGCAAAGAAACACTGGCTCCTGCCTTTAATGGTAGATGTCATAGGGCTCTCTCTGGCTCTTTGCTCACTGGATTTGCTCAGGACTGGACTAAGAAATACAAATATATACAAGCTCAGTGTGAGGAATATTCAGTAGCCACACCAAGGATTATATACGGGAAATAACTGTGCTGTTACAGACAATAGAGTATGGTGACATTTTCTACAACTAGAGGACAGGAGACAGGTACTTCCCTTCTCGTGGTGACTGGAATGTGCTTAATTTTTGGTGGCAGGACACAGGGAACAACTGACTCAAAGATCTGCTGAAGTGCAGCCACTGGCCTCAAAGAAACTCAGCACAAACCCTTGAGTTCTTTTGCCTGTAGTGAAATGGCCAACCAGTAGCCAAAGATGAAGAATAAATACACATATATTTACAAAAGCACTGAACACAAGAAATGAGAATGTAACCCCAGCCCAAGTTTGGGATCCAACCCTGAGAGCACTGTAAGATCCACCCCTGTGCAGGTTCCCAGGAGTGAATGCAGGAGCTGTATGGAATTTTACATAGGTATGGTTATATATTTTTTTCTTTTTTTCTTAAATACATCAACTTTTCTGTGCTTCTCAAACTTCCCTGACTTTACTGCTACAATGTTTCTATCCCAAAACACATTTAAACCACAGTGAGTTATCAGCTCATTTTCTCACGTCTTCATTGCAGGGATGGGAATCATAGTCAAGTTCTTGGATAGGGTATTTCACTGTTTAATTTAAAAGTGAGAATAATTAACCAATCTTTTAAAACCTTGGAATGAAAGATCTGAAACTTTCAGTTTTCATTTTGCAACAGAAACAGACTATTTCAAAAATATATATAACTAATTGCTTGATCTGTGGATAGCAGTCAGAAAACCTGAGGTGGCTCCAGAGATTTTACAGTATTTGTCTCTCTCCTTTCTGCAAGGTCAATGCTACTGTCAATCCTAATATACTCTGTGAGCCTGTAAATAATGCACAAGACTTGACCCCCTCAGGACTGGATTTTTGTGAGTTTGTGTTGTTGGGTTTTTTAAAAATACTTGTGTCTTTTCTACACTTAATATCCAGGCTGAGAGGGTACAAACACAGCTTCCATCTTTCAGTATCAGTGAGTGCAAATCATCACCAGAGACTGTCCCAAGCACGGAGCCACAGGGATACTGGAGGTACGTTCCCTGTATGTCATACAGTCTCAGCTGGCCAAGTACAGTCTATGCTGAAAACAGCCACTGGCAGAGATTATTTCTGCTGAATCTTGTCTGTCTCCCAGGAATTGGTTTTAAAAGAAAAATCTCTAGATTTGCTGATGCAAAGAAAAAAGGAATATAATATTTAATAAAAGAAAAAGTAAGGCCTCTTAAGACAGTGGTTGTCTTTAAAAAGTCAGTGCCAACAATATTCTTACTGCTGAGGCATACACTGATTAGAAAATAAAGCTACCATTTGATTTCCTTGTTTTTTGTACCTGCTGTCTTCTGGAAAGTTGTGGTGGTGCGTTTTTCAGTAGAGATACTGAAATACTTACAGGTAAAGGAAATAAATAGGAAATTCCCCCCTTCCCCAATCAAATAGAGTAGTTTGTCAACAGAAGTATTTAGACTGTATGTCCAGCAAACACGTGCCATTACAAAGTGCTTTCCTTTTAAAGGACGGCTGTCTGTTCTTTTGTGGATAGGAAAAAATAAAAGATATACTGGAAACAGAAACTGTCACTCATTTCTTCACTTCTTACAGGAATACAAACATGTTTCATCCTGATGAATGCTTTACACATTGAGGGCAGCCCATGTCCAGCCCCAATTACTCTTTCGCAAGGAAGCTTCTCCTACAGACACAGCTCTTGAGCTGACAGGCAAAAATGGGACCTCACAAGAGAAACAAAGTCTTCTAAACAGAACAGAATCGTTCAGGTTGGAAAAGACTTCTGAGCTCATAGAGTCCAAACATCAACCCAGAACTGCCAAGTCCACCATGAAACCCGTCCCCAGGTGCCACGTCTACAAATCTTTTAAATACCTCCAGAGACAGTGACTCAACCACTGCCCTGCGCAGCTTTTTCCAATGCTTGACCATCCTTTTGGCGAAGAGGTTTTTCCTATATCCAATCTAGACCTTCCCTGGCGCAACTTGCAGCCAGGTCCTCTTGTCCCATTGCTTGTTGTTTGGGAGAAGAGACTGATTCCCCCACTGCTCCAAGGTCTTTTCAGGTAGTTGTACACTGCTGGCTCATGTTCAGCTGCTCTCAACCAGCTCTCCCAGGTTTTTTCTGACCAGGCATTTTCCAGCCACTCTTCCCCAAGCCTGGAGCTGCAGGGGGTTGTTGTGACCCAAGTGCAGGATATGACACTTTGCCTTGCTGAACCTCATCCAACTGGCCTTGGACCAGCAATCCAGCCTGTCCAGATCCCTCTGCAGAGCCTTCCCGTCCTCCAGCAGACCAACACTCCAGCCCAGCTTGGTGTTACCTGAGGGTGCTCTCGATCCCCTCGTCCAGATCACTGATACAGATACTGAACACAACTGGCCCCAGTACCCAGCCCTGGTGCACCACTGCTGACAGCCCCAGCTGAATGTAACTCCATTCCCCACCACTCTCTGGGCCCAGCCATCCATCCAGTTTTTTTACCCAGAGAACAGTGTACCCATCCAAGCCATGAGCAGCCAGTTTCTCCATGAGAAAGCTGTGGGAAACACTGACAAAGGCTTTACTAAACTCCAGATAGACACATCCATAGCCTTTCCCCTCATGCCCTAGGCAGGTCATGCTGTTGTAAAAGGAGATCAGGCTGGTCAGGCAGCACCTGCCTATCACAAACCCACACTATCTGGGCCTGATCCTGTGGTTGTTCTGTATGTGCTGTGTGATGGCACTCCAGACGATCTGCTCTGTTGCTCTTCCCAGCACTGAGGTCAGGCTGACAGACCTGTAGCTCCCAAGATCCTCCTTTCAGGTCTTTGTGTAGATCAGTGTCACATTTGCCATAGTCCAATCACCTGGGATCTCCCCCTCAGCCAGGACTGCTGGTAAATGATGGAAAGGAGCTCAGTGAGCTTGGATACTCCGGCCATATTCACCTCCTGCTGCAGCTCTGGCCCAAAACAGAGGAGTTCCTCTCCCTGAGCACAGGCACCACAGCTGTACTCACACTGCTGCCACCAGGACTGGCCTAAAAGCAGGGCACAGCCTGCAGCTGACACCTGGCTGGCAGCATGATCCCACCAGAGCTCTGTTTGGGCCACTGCATGGGTCATGGTGGGTGCAGAGCTTAGAGAGGCCATGGCTTTCTGTTGGCTGGACACCACTGCTCCCTGGTCAAGCTGGCAGGACTTCAGAACCTTCCTGCACACCCTTCTGCACCATCTGCTGTGCTAGGGCCTGTCTGCCTGCCCTGGCCACTCCTGCTCTGCAGAGGCTTCTTTTATGGGGGGAAAGCTTGGCAGCCATTGCTCCAGTCCTGTCAACCACTGCTGCTCCAGCTGTGGGCTCCTGGCAGCTCCCTCAGCTCCTCCCGATGTTCCCCCAGTTCAGGAAACCAGAGCTGCTCGCCTCGGCGTGTTATTTGGCCATCTGAAAAATCAGACCTGTTGTGCTCCCCAGAAAATGAAGAAAAGTTAATTTCTACTTAGCTGTGGTAACTCAAGGTGGGTTGCCTCTGCCAAGGACACTGCGATGACCAGTGTGAGCGAGGGTAGCAGCAGCAAGGACATTTCCCACACAAAGACTGCAACTAAACAGGATGCCAAAGCCAGACAAGCTCCTGGCCTGATTCAAGAGCGGCCGAAGCGTCCTTCATTCCTGTTGGCCAGACATGAAGGTGGTGAGTGCCTTAAAGGCTGCTTAACCCTTTGCAGGACCAGGCCAACATGAAGATCTATAGCAGAAAGCTGTTCTACTGTGGGGGTTTTTTTTGCTTACTTGGGTGCATGTTGCTTCAGTTG
Source organism: Picathartes gymnocephalus (assembly GCA_013390045.1). Classification (NCBI taxonomy): domain Eukaryota; kingdom Metazoa; phylum Chordata; class Aves; order Passeriformes; family Picathartidae; genus Picathartes; species Picathartes gymnocephalus. The sequence continues at coordinate 163,186 of WEKY01045497.1, read as the reverse complement.
CTGTTTTGAAGGTCTTGCATGAGTTGTACTCCTAAAATACAGCAACAAATACGCCACGCAAATGCTTTTACTGAGTGAAGCCACACCGTGTCTTTCAGAAATAAATAAATAAAACAAATTGCATACTGAAAGTATTCTGCTCCCTTCCAAATCCGCTGACTAGTCAAGCACAATCCTCAGGCACATCCCCAATTCCCTCTCTTGCAGCAACTCAGAGCTTCATTGCGCAGTGCTTGCCATACGTAGGACAGCAGAAAGCAGGCTGGCCTGGTGCCTCCAAATAATTCTGCAATCCAGTCTGCATTTCACACCTTTGCTCTTGCTCAGTGCCCAACTCCAGGTTTTAAGGCGCTTTCTTCCAGAGCTGGCTGCTGCACTGGCTCCTGCAGGTCTGAATTGAGCAGGTTGTTCCCCACATCAGCCTTGGTCTCCAGGGCAGAACTCCTGTGCCTAAAGGATGCTGACCCATGCAGCAGCCTGCAGAGCAGCCTGGTTCCCTCCCCCTCTGCTGAGAATTCCGCAGACACTGTGAACCTTTCCCAGGAGCTACAAGACAGCTGGGAGAAGAACAGGCACCCTCAGAAGTGACACCACCGCTCTGCTCTGTTTGCCCTTCTCTACTCCTGCAGACTCAGGATGGCCAATCCCACCAGGCTGCACATTTCTCAGCATGGCCACGATTCCCCTGGAGAGCAGCCCCTACCCAGTTTGGCTCTGAGACGGGAGGATTAGTCCTGTCCCAGGAAGAGGCACTCAGGGCTAGGCTGCTGCCACTTGTCGCTACCAGCGTCTTCTTCCAGCCTGGCTCTGCTGATGCTCAGACTGCTCTGGGCTCTGCCAGGGCTCTGATGGGGCTCAGCCCTGGGCATGGCTGGGCCCACTCTCCCCTCACATTGCTCTGACAGCTTTGCATCAGACAAACCTGTTCCAAGCACACTGACTGATCTTTCCGCTGTTTCAGCTGAGTAAGACTCACCCAGGCAAAGAGATTGCAGTTAGGGGTACAAATCCAATTGGCAAGAACCCAAACACTACACAGTCCCAGCTGAACACCTGTATCTCCACAGGATGTTTTGTCTGTCCCACTCTTCATTACTTTTTGGTTGGAATTGCAATTGCACTTCCTTCCTCATCTAGAAGTACCACGACTGGGCAAAATCTGGTGAGTGGGCCATATTCAAAAGGAAGTGCAGTCTGGAGTTGATGAATGAAGAATTGCCCTTCTCCAAATCCAAACCATAGCAAAACCCCCATAAACACGACTTTACATTGTTAAGAAAGAACTGACAATTTAAAAGTGAATGTACAGCTTATTCACAGGGTGAGAAGGAAGGGAATCTTCCAACTGAACTTGCTTTACCTTGGAAATGATTGAGGCAGCAAAGCATTTTCTGTCATTACCTCTCTGTCCTTAGCCCCGATTCATCTTAAAAATAAATTAAGGAGCCAGAAAGCAGGAAGAAGACAAATGATAATTTTTTACTCCTGGAGGAACTGGGGTGGTCCTACCACCATGACTGTGACCGTTGGTTTGTTCATCCATCCATCTGTCCCGCAGCATGAGAGTTGAGGTTTTACAGAGTTTGTGTTCTCAGTCCTGCTCTGAGCTGGCAGGGCAGAAAGCCGACCTGCAGTGCTAGCGGCTGCTGTTCTTAATTGCTTCCTTCGCTGCAATGATCAGAGGAGTCAGGCTCGAGAGCGGCTTGGCTAATTTTAAAAATGGATGCTGCCCAAATGAAAAAAAACAAGAAAGGTACCATTACTTTCCAAACTCAGCTCCTCACAGGCTCAAGCAGGATTCCACTCGTTACCAGAAATACTCAGAAACAGGACTGAAGGGACCATCTGCATGTCCACCTTCATGTCCAGGAGCTGCCTATCACAGGCAAACATGGCCCACACGCCTATCAATCCATTTTTCCAGATAACTTCAGCTTGCTGGGATTTTTGCCCTGCCAGTGCTCTGGGAATGCTGCTTGCTGCCCCAGAGCTTGTTCCTTTCAGGAAACTCAAAAGACTCACTTAGGTTCCTCCTTTCTAAAGACACTAACTGTGTTAATTGTCAAAAAAGATGTGAGTAAGTCATTCCTTAGGAAACTCCAATACCTCTAAGAAATGTTTAACCCAGTATGATTTAGGCTCATGTGTTTTCTCAAGACCTGTACTGAGGTACAGCTTTTCAGCAGCAAGTCAAGAGCTGGGAGACAAGAGACAGAGTGCTGATGGACTCAGGTCTGGCTTGCAGGGAGAGCAATGTCTACCCTTCCATCCCCTGGCCATCCTGTGCTTGCTGGCACCTTCCTTCCCAGCAGGGACAGTCAAGTGGCATGTTCTGCAGCTCCCTCTCTGCCACAAAACCTGGCAGCAAACCTCAAACAGCTTGACTGTGCCAGGAAGCAAAAAGGGCTGGGACAAGTCTTGTTCAGCTGTCCCTGTTTGGGTGGCAGAAACCTCTAAAAATGGGGCTTAGTGACAGAAACCACTAAGAGAGGAGCAGAAGAGACAAGCTGGGGCCCCCTCTGAGGCTCACAGTGAACTCCCCACTGTCAGATCTCTGACAGCTTGGGTGTGACTAGTTTTACTGGGTTCCTCCCCCACAAACACCATTTCAGGCCTCTATACCTGGTACCATTCTACATCAGTTCTTTTGCCAAGAGTTAAAACTGAATTTACTGCCAAAAGCACAAAACAGGGCCACAGAAATGACCAAGAGATGGAACATCTCTCCTCTGAGGAAAGGCTGAGAGAGCTGGGTTTATTCAGCCTGGAGAAGGGCAGGCACTGGGGAGACCTCACCTTGCAACTCTTCAATACTTCAAGGGGGTTTTAAGAAAGTTGGGGACACATTTTTTAGCAGGGCGTGTTGCAACAGATCAAGAGGGACCAGTTTTCGACCCAAAGACAATCAATTTAGATTGATATAATTCAGAAATTGTTTACAAGGAGAGTGGTGAAACATTGGTACAGGTTGCCAGGGGATGTTGTAGGTGGAAATCCATCCCTGGAAACATTTGAGGTCAGGTCAGATGGGACTCCAAGCGATGTGACCTAGTTTAAGAGATCCCAGCTCAGTCAGACTAGATGACCTTTAAAGGTCTCTTCCAACGCAAATCATTATAGGATTCTACTTAGTTTTTGTTTGAAAGCACCCAGACTGGAGATTAATATGTGGGGGGGCCACCAGATGCCTTTATCTGATGACAAAACTGATCCTTAGACATCTTTTTCACCTGCAGTCGCTTCATTTCTTACCTGCAGAAGTTCCTTGGCAGACCCTCGCCTATCCACATCCATCTCCAGGCAGCAGTTAAGAAAGTCTCGGAACACAGCCGAGAGTCGCTCTGGGTTCTGCAGCTCCGGTGTCCCGTTTGTAGCTATCAGATACAGTGCCTGGAGACAAAGGAAACAGAAGATTGTTTCATTCATACCCAGAAATACTCACACAGACCCTATTTTTTAAGCTCCAATCTCCACTGGCAGTTTCTTCCCTGGCAGAGGGCTGGAGATGACTTTCATATATCAACAACAAAAAACCCAAGAAAAAACCCCTCAAAAATCCCTGATGCAGTCACAGCTATTCCAACATCAAAATGATTTTGCCTTGACAGTTGATTTCATTTGCTGACCTAGTTAGTAGAAACTACATCAGCACATTTTACTTCTCCAAGTATTGACATAGATTTACAGGCCATTTTAAAGAGTCAGTGTGGTCTAAATATATTATTTCAAAGGATTATTACATAAAATGCATCTCTGCAGTGCTCACTGGTCCCTAAAGTACGGCTTTCATAAAACAAAATTCATCAAGTTTTTTGCTCTGTTCTTGATAAAAAATGGTTACCAGATTTAAAAAAAAAAAGAAATCCTCACTCCTTGGACAAAAAACCAGAAACATCTGGAGTGTCATGTTCAACAGACATGTCAAGTTGCATGCACAAATATATTATGATGAAAAGGAATAACTGGGCAGACAGAACCCACCTTCAACTATCTTTCAGCAGTCTCTAAATTCCAAATCAGATTCCTTTACGTGGTAAAACTTTTAAGAGTCTCATTAGAAAAAGGAGTAATTCCATCCCTATGGTAACCGTCCACTAATTTTAATACTCAAAGAAACGCATTAATGACATCCCCATCCCAGAAACTGCCAGGCAAGAAGCAGGAGGTTTTGGCAGCTGGAATATCAAGAGTTGGTGACATGCAGAAAGTGGCTTGGGCCATGAAAGAAGTATTTTCACTATATATTACAAGAAATCCAACAACTACTGTGTGCTATGAGCCAAAAAATTTTTCTGTAAAAAAGCAGTCTTGCTTTATAAGTTCTCCTGTTTGGAGACAGCTGAGACCTCTTACACAGATCTCAAGAATATCTGACTATGAATTTGGTCAGAAACAGGAAATCCAGTTATCTTTCTAACAGCTGAGATGAGGCTTCTTTAGGAGCCTAATCAACATTTAAGATTAAGGAAGCAGGGAATTTTCAGCATCCAGATCAATAATGCTAATTTTTTTCACCTGTTTTTGCTGCCTTATACAAGGCAACTGCATTTTTTGCAAGTGAAATATGGGTTCGCAGGAAAAGAAGCAAAACTGAGCTGTGTAAAGGTCTCTGCTGGTACAACGGGGGCTGCAATGACAGAGGCCTAATGCCACCCTGCCAGGTACAATGCACTTGGCTTATTCAGCACCACTCTGAATCCAAATCTGTTTCTTTCTTATCCACCCTAACGAGATGACACAGTGCACAACACTCCACATGTGTGCCCTGGAACCAAAAACCCCAGGGCACCTACCAAACCGAAGGAAGTCTTCCAAGAAAACTCAGAAAACTTTTTCAAAAAGGGTGAAAGACTGAAATTTGTATAACTGATGTATTCTTTTCTTAAGCAGCTGGGAGGTATGTCCTGACCCTTCTGTAGTTTCTCCTGTCAATCTGCAATACAAAGTCTGGATGCCACACACCAGAGAAAGAACAGCCTTGCAGCATGGAGAAAGCTAAAGATCATGCTCTATTTTAATTCTAGCCTTAACAAAAAATACGTGTGTATATATATAGGTAAAAATTAATTTTCTCATAAATTCCCACACTGTGTTAGGAATTAACTGTGTAGCATATTGTTTTAGCTGTCAGTCATGAGGTTTTATCCTGGTATACATTCCTACACTACTACACACCCATTTGGTGTAAGAACTGGCCATTTCATTTTAAGACATTAGGATAAAACTGAAAACTTCAAAATACACTAGTTTACTACAGGTATCTGTGCTAAAAGATACTTTTAGAAATGTGTTTGATAATAAATATTTATGGCATTACTAGAACCAGAGATCTTTCCTGGAAGGTTCAGGTAATCAATCAGCACTGGTCTGAGACTGAAGAGAGTTTTGTGCCTGCAGGTACGGCTCCAGTGCTTTTCATAAAAATTCCCCAGCTGGAGAAGCATGGCACTTGAAAATTTTTGTCATTTGGAGATACAGCTCAAAGAGAGGTCAAAAAGGGCACGAGAAATTTCAAGTATTGCTGAAGGCCAAAGTGGCAAGTTTCTGCACAGGCACATGTCACTTCGCCTCTGAGGTTCTCACAGTGATGCAGTCAAAGCTACAGCAGATGCTGATGTGCTGCAGGAACATTTTTAGAAGTGAGCCTTTGTAGAACTAGTTCAAGCTGATGTGAATGGGATTTTATCCCACGGAAGACAAAATTCGGCACAGATTAGAAAGTATCGTATCTGACATTTCACCCTACCCTGAGAGGATTTTCATTAAGGTAAGGAGGTTCTCCTTCCACCATTTCTATTGCCATGATCCCAAGTGACCAGATGTCCACTTTGGGGCCATATGCTTTTCTTGTTACAACTTCTGGTGCCATCCAGTAAGGAGTCCCCACCATTGTGCTCCGTTTACTCTGCTCAGGGGTGATCTGAGCACAGAAGCCAAAATCAGCTGAGGAGAAAAAACAAACACTGTTAAAGCCAGCTTGAATTATGAAACCAAGCAAAAGAACCCCCACTTTAAGTCTGAGAATGCACTGTGGAATCTAGCAGGAAAAGCAGCCATGCTGTGTTTCCTCAGGGCTGTAGCCAAGGTAATATGGAATTGGCCACCTAAAGAAACCCTCAAGTTTCATCCATTGGCTTTCACTTAGTCATTTGAAGCTTTAGACTGTAACTTCCTCCACTCTGGAAGGGTCATACACAAAGCAAAGCCACTCTTGACACCCTGTTTCCCTCTAGACCTCTCTGCATATTGCAGCTGTGCCCTCAGCAGGGGTCCAGGCACTCCCAACCAGCACCACTTCTGGAGAACTGGCCGTCACTCAAAAGCAATCCCACACCCCACATCCAGGAATGCTGCACTTGACCAAGAATACCTACTCAATTTGACAGATCCGTCCATCCCAAGAAGAATATTGTCACTTTTGATGTCTCTGTGGATCACTTGGTTGGAATGAAGGAAATCCAGGGCTTGCAGGCACTGATAAGAGAAAAAAGAAATGCAAGGGTAAAAATTCATGACATGATTTCATCACATGAGAAAGGAAATGGCTCTACGAGATTTCCTTTCTAGGGCAATGGTGAGGAATGGCAGAACACGGTGCTGCCAAGAGAAGAGCTTGCTGCTCCAACACTGTCAGAGCCATGTCTTTCTAGGGGAAGGCACATATCAGCTTTTGAAAGGGAAACATCAGTTGTTGCTACAGACTGTCCCCTGCAAACACAGACAGAATGCCTGCTGCTGCAGTGGATCTGCTTTTTTCTCCATATAATGGTAACACCACAGAAACAGAAGCAGCATCTTGTCCATGCAAACAGGAGCACAAGTGGGATCCCTCACCTCCCGACAGACAGCAGCTATCTGTCCTTCATCCATACATGTCTCGGTGACAACATCGGTCAAAGAGCCTCCAGCCAAGTATTCCATCACCACCCACAGTTCATCACCAACAAGGTAGCTGAAAGGAGAGAACAATGCTGTGGAGATGAATGTGCATAGCTAAACTAATGAATAATTATAACTACAACTGATTCTTGTCTCCATGTCCTTTGCAAATGAAGACAGAATAAAATGAAAAGGCTACACAGTTCTTGGAACCTGCACAGTCTACATGAGAAACACACTCATGAAGAAGGAGAAGTCTTAGGTGACAAGCAAGTGAAGAATTCACTTTAGTAACAGGAAAGAGAAATCTGGAACCAGGACACATGCCACCAGCTGGTTCATCATCTTAACTCATGAATTCCACCATTAATCCCAGGAACGAAGCAACACAACTTTCAAAGTTATCCATGGGAGGAGGGTGTGCGCCACTGGGGACAGAAGTTGGTCAAATGTTTAGAAAATCTTGCAAAAAATACATTCAGAAACAGGAAAGGCCATTGAAAAACTATCAAATTAGGTGTTTCTGGAAACAAGAACTTAATCTTTCTGGCATCCCCAGCAATGGAAAATAGTGGAAACAACTCAAAGGAAAGAAATTCTAGGATGGTTTGTCAGCACTTCGCACAAGACACAGAAAATCTGATCAACTTTAAAAAAAACCCCAGAACAAGAAAACAACATGGAAATACTTGGAACATGGAGCTGACAGACTGTTGTTTTAGTAAGATATGGCTGGTCCAGGTTTTTGAAATCAGACTTCAAACTATGTATGCCAGAAAAGACTAATGCAGAATCAAGGCAATCTCCTCCCATCCACTGGAGATGAGTAGAGAAATAATAAAGAGCTCCATGGTCTGCAGTGATCAAAGGGTTTTTTTAACCTTTGGCCTGCAGTGTGTAAACAAACATTCACATGATAATACCAGAACAACTTACCTATCTAAATAGTTAACAATATTGGGATTCTTATTTTCCCTCATGACCAGGATTTCATTGATAATTAGTTCCTTTTTGGGCTGCTGTTGGAGATTCATTTGCTTTATGGCCACCTAAAATGACATTAAAAACCATTAACCTGAGTAGTCTGTCGCACAAGATCAGAATGAACATGCAGTGGACAATAACATGATTTTTGATTGTATCACCTGCTATTCTTGATTGCATAACAAAGCAAACATTGGCATACATTACAGACGTTGTTCCATAACAAAAATAAGAATCCTAGCATTTCCCAACTTCTGAAATTTTGATTTGCTCCTCTAAAGAAGACTCTTTAACAGTTTACATTTGCAGTTATTGTCAGGGTCTAAAAAGAAATAATCTGTGTGCTGCTATTTTATGAATATTCCCAGGGTTCTAAGGAAGACTTAGGACTTTTAGACCCCTTGGACACCCCAATCTAAGTGTGGCTACCAAATGCAGCACAGCAGGTGTTTACGGAACTACCAGTAAGATTCAGATCCGAATCTCTGCTGACAGCCAGAAATGAGAATTCAGGAATCTGAAGCTGGAGCCCCAAAGAGCAGTGGGATTCTCTGAGACATGACCTTGTCTGTTTTTCACTAATATGATCACTGTAATGGGCTGTCACTGAGGCCAAACCAAAACACAACTGACTTCTTATCAGCTGCAGTAGCACTGAAACACAAAACTGAGTCCAAAACACGATTTCTCCTTAATTATGTCTTGCATTATAATTTAAGACCAAACATATGATAGAACAAATGGTAAATAGTATAACTGTATGAACCTGAGATTGAGATAAATTGAGCCTTAATGACAGCAGTTGCCATCAGCTTGTGGATGCCTTAACAGATTTAGTAATTAAGACTGAGACTGTGTCCTTCTCTGACAGATACCACTGCTCTCCTTTTTTCTGGCAGTTCTAGGGACAAAGTCTTTCCGAAATCAAGTAATGTAACAAAGCTATTTATTCCTCACAGCAACAGGAGAATCTGTGACCACCTCCAGCATTCTCCCAAGGCCTCTCATCACAACAGACCTTTTGATTTTACAAGTTGCATTGCTAACCAGTCTGTGGCTACATGCACAGGCAGATTTTATGGTATAAATGTACAGAGTTAAAGTGTGTATCTAGACCAACACTCTCTGAAAACCACAACTTGATGCACAATGGGGAACAGAGACAGACCAATTTTTGAACCAATACATTTATACTGGCAATAAGAATTATCTACTTTTTATTGGCACAAAAGCTTGTTGAGATTTCTTAGCAGATTTCTCTCCATTAAAAAAAACATTCAGGGATAATGTAACATGGTACCAGGGTGGGATCAACAATACTGCGGAGAACAGCAACCTGTTCCAAAGACAGAGTAAGTAAAAAAATTAATCTCATAAAATTGGCCTTAAAAGCCATGGGTGAAGCATCCAGCCAAGCACAGAGAGCACCAAGGCTCTTATCGATTCTAGGAATTTACAGGCACCTTTTCAGGCATTTATGAAAACCTCAGATCCAGCGTTGCTGGAAAGCATATGGCCGCAGAAAGCATTCTGTTACTGAGGCACAGAACCACACTGCCCTTAAAGACCTTTCACTGAAAAGCTGAAGACAGCAGATGATGAATTTTGCCAGCTGACATTTGTCCATGCTTCAGAGAAACAGGAAAACTCGACTGGCCACCCAAAGCTCCAGGCACAGCTCACATCAGAGGGGAAAGAACTCAACAGATGCAGAATCTGCTGGGATTTTTGACACTTACCTCTTGTCCTGTGGCGATGTCAATCGCCGTATAAACAGTTCCTGAAGCCCTAGAAACAAAACAGCAGGAGAAACTGAGAAACACATTAGTCCCTGGAAGTGAAAGCCAGCCCAGACAGGAGAGCTCTGCTGCCTGGAGTGTTTATAAGGGTTCACCCACTCCTCAGCCAATAGCATGGCAGCCCACCAGCCCTCTGCCATGCAGGGTGCCCAAGAGAAAACTGAGGTCCAACATGAAGAAAAAGGGCTGGTGCAGATCTCCAGTGTACACACTACATTATTTTAATTCAAAACCTGAGGGGGGGAGTTGTCTACAAAAACCGGAAAATAGTATGTTTAATTATTTTCCATTTTGCTGTGTTGAATTTAGTTTTCCCCTCTCTTTTTGTTTGTGTGTCTGTAGCGTGCTTCTTCCATGAAACATAACACACAGTCCAGCTGGGCCTTCTCACATCTTTTATTTTAATCAATCTGCCAAACTCAGGTAATGTCACACAGACATTCTGAGAACCCTGAACATATGACAGACATTTGAGGAAAAGACCTAAATACAGCCTTCTCCAGCATGCAAGCAAACAATTTTCCAGCCATCCTGTGAGGTCACAGCTAGAGCAGGTTAAAGCATCTATTATTTCACACACAAATTGAGAAGGACTCAGAACAGAGGATCCTTAGAGAGCTTCTTTGTGTGTCAAGAACCATAGGCAGCTGCTTCTGTTGAGTGCAGCTAACACATGAAGGACTCTTCATGGTGTCCATGTGTTGCTTCTGTGGCACACATAGGTTGTGTTGTAGAGCCACCAGAAATAAATGGTGTGCTCACCTGCAGACTAGACAGGGTGGGGTTTGGTTTGCCATCTGCCTCTCCCTCAAAGATGTTTTTCCACTGTAATGACGTGAAGGGCCAAAAAGGCCCCAGTCAGAGGAAATTCCTTTGGGTTTCAAAGCAACTAGGGACCTGAAAATTCTTACTTCTGAGCTAAACTACAGCTTTACACTGCCATCATTTAAAAAGCCCCTGTTTGCAGGGGCAATGAGGCAAGGGAGAGCCAGAGAGGGGATTCTCACAAGCAGGAATGTGCATCCAGCAAGTGTCCCAGTGACCTAAAGTGCCAAAATCCGCTTGCTCCTTTTCACATGATCCCCTGGCTTGTTTGTTTAGCTGCAGGCTGAAATATTTCAGAAGTCTAATTCAACGGAAACCTTATGTTTGCATTGAGGGCAATATCCTCATTGGGCATGCTATGCATTCTTTTAATATAAAGGCAAATGCATTTTCCTATGACTAACTGACAAGATTAATCCAATTTGTTTTAATAAGAAGTCAACAACATTTATTCAGAATTGCTAACACTGTGAAGTAACTCAATTCTGATCAGTAACTTTTAATCAGTTCTGAAGCACCTTGTGTTTACTGCAGTTAGGCAAGTGCCAGGACTCACCATTAGATCTGTGTCACTGTGATGCAGTGCAGTACAAACCAGGCTGCTCATGGCTCCATACTAATTTGTCTTGCTACAAGAGCTAACACTGCTTGAGCAAACACAACCTCTTTATCAAGTGCTAGTCAGAACTAAGTTTCCTCTGGCGTCAGCAACATTTTCAGTCCTCAGCTGGACAGAGATGACAAAACAGGGACTCAGCACTGACCTATTCTGCAGCACAGGCTTGCTGACTACTGTTCACTGCAAAGTGGCTGTAAAACCATCACAGTACTTATTAACTTCCCAGCTGTATGAAGCCATGAAGTTCCATGTGCTGGAGAAGTTATTTTTCCTTACATAAGCGGCTGCTCCCTACCTGCAGTTCTCTGGGCAGCCACACCTCTCCCTGCCTTGCAGTGCTCTCCTTAGCAGCTACTAAAAACCTGCTCACTTCCAGCACTACAAGGGAAGTAGCCTTTGGCAGAGCTGTACCCAACTCATTGCAGAGATGGCAGCTCAGGAACTGGCACCTGCATTAACTGAGCACATCAGAACCAGCCAAGGCAGTGCCACAGCCCAGCACTGCTACAGACACCCAAACTGCAGCCATGCAGCACTTTGGGTCCTCCTGATCATCCTGTTTGACTACCTTTCTGAGGATCTTTCTCTTTTGGATCTTTTCCTATCACAGTAAACTGGCCTGCAGCATCAGAGGCACAAGTTAGTTATGGCAGCACACTCACTCCTCTCCAAGGAGGCCATGCAATCTTCAGGTCATACTAAAAGCTGGAGGAAATCCATTCAGATACCCTTTTAGGCCATATACCAGACACCTGTCTTTCCACCAGTTGTCAAGGCACCTTTGTACAAGGTCACTCCTAGGACTATCAAAATAAAAGACTGTGAGGGTGATGGTCACATTCTCACAATGACAGCAATAATCTGGTTCACATGCATGCTTATTCTGCTCTCACTTGTTCAGCTGACACTTCTTTTCTAAGAACCAGGCACAGTTTGAAGTATCCACTGACATTTTACGAATGACAGTAAGAAAGAACCAACATGTCAAGTAGGAAACAAGTTGCAATTTGAGAAAGGGTTTTTATACAATAAATGGAGCATAAACACCTTCCCACAAGGGCCCTACCAAACCAGAGAGATCTAAGATAAAACCTGCCAGAGAATGAACATGAGTGTGTTGGCCTTCCTGTAATACATTAACAATTCTAGGTTAGCAACAGGCTACTCTGAGCTCAGACCTCACAAACAGTTAAGGCAGAAAAATATTTCCTGATGCCAGTAAACAGCTTCTGTCCTACACTGACAGCAGTGTCCTGGTGTTACACAGATGGTGCCAGTCCTCCTGGAATGACAACACTGCCAAGGAAACGCTAATGGTGCAGGCAGTCCACATTTAAAGTGCAAGTCAGATACCTAATTTTGAGGTAAGTTCTTTTGTTCTTGCCTCCTCACACAGGAAATATTTCAAATTGATCCAATTTACAGGAAGCAAAGCTGGGTTTCAAAAGGGAATGGCTTGGGTGATTATTTTCAAAAAATGCCTAGAACTTGCAGGATCCACAAGGGATCAGCCATGAGGCAGATGATGTATTTTCCTCTGAAGTGCATTGGCACTGTGTCTGTTACTGAATTTTTTGGGTTTTACAACCCCTGCTAGAAAAAAGGGCTTATTATTTCATCTCTGGTTTCAATTTCTAAACTACATGGTTATAAGCCTGACCACTGAATATTGTTTTAATCAAATATTGGAAATAAATGTTATTGAGAGCTGTCAGCTGACAGCTATCAGGTAGTAAGTTACTCTTCTAGGTACTAATGTTTTTTCTCCTTTCTTGAGCAGGGTCATGTTGTTTTGAGACATACAAAAATGATTTATCCTAAGAAAATAAGCAAACAAGAGTCACACACTTGAGGGACAGGAGATCTTTCATGTCCTGCTCCTTGCTGCAGATAAGATACTGTCAGCATCAAGCTGTCTTTGATGATTACTTTTGACTACATTTATAAATTCTGATCAGTACTGAGAGACAGGAGGATCTAAACCTGATCATATCTGAACATGTTTGGAGCTTGCCTATCTTCATGCTTGATATTACACCAGCAGGATATCTGGTCCATGGTTTTGCATAAGTAACTGGGATTGGACTTACCCTTGGCCAATTTTTTCAAATCGAGTGTATTTCTTCTTAGGATCTCCCACGCTCACAATGCTCCCTGAAAGAAACAAAATGCAAGATTCTCACTTCAAAACACAGATTCCACCTTCCAGCAGATCCGAAATGAAGCCCCACTGTCTTGGGCTTTGAGTTATTTGTGGTCAGTTGGGTAACAACAACAACAGCAACAACAGAGGCAACTCCACACCACAGATGGCCTCCACAAACACTGATTTTCTACAGTCCTTTAGGGTTACCCTGACAAGAAACTAAACACAAGGAGAAACATTCAGAACAGACAAGAGATCAGAAAACAACAGGCACCAATGCAAGTGTTTGTTCTCTACAAACATTAAGGAGAGCTGGAACAACAGTGCCTTTATTTTCTTGGGAATAAACACTCTGTGATTCAACAAAGGTTTAACACTTCTGAAGATTAAATGTACCTTGTATTCACTTTTCTATGAACAGGCGACATTTTTGGAACAGGAAGAGTATTGCAAGTGTTTCCAAGAGAGGAGGAGATCATCTCAACCTTTCAGCAGTTTGCTGAAAGAATGCCTTTATGTTTGTAGTGAACAGTATCTCATGTTACAATCAAGAATGACGGGGTTTTAGAACCAGGGTCACCATCACTGGTTTCCAGGTAAGTTTTGAAGGCATCCCTGCCCTGTGCCATTTGAAGAGCCATACTGCTGGTTTTCAAAGTGACACAGACCTGTCACTCACACCGGACTCAATCTCTCACCACCACACACACGCTCTTCTCCTCAAAGCAGCAGGATGGGTAACAAGGACAGCAGTGCTCCTGAGGCACTGGTGTGACACAGACAGCTGCCCAAAGGGATACTGATCCTGAGTCCAGCTGATACGATGCAGAAGACAGACCACACAAGGGGCTTCTGCCTCTCGGAAGCTCCATGCTGCAGCAGTGGGATGGTCAAGCTCCACAGTGTGAGCAGGAGGTTTATACCTTCTCATCTCCTATCCCTCCTTCTACTCAGCTAGAAGGGAGTCCCAGAGTCCTCTAGTCATGTTCTTCTCTACTGAAGAGTTATTTTGTAGTGAAGACCTGCTCTAGAAAAGCAGAACGAGCTTTGTTTTATGCCATGCGTTTCAGTGAGATGAAACTATGAAAAGTTAACCAGGTTCTGAAGGTGTTACATCCTCAGCTTGGGCTCCTGACACTCTAGCCCATCTGACTCTTGCAGGCTGGCACAGCAGGGCAGGACCACTTCAGGGCACTTGAGACTGTGTGGGCATCCCAGGCAGTGGGCAGGCTCACCCTGCCATCAGCCCTGGCTGGCGCTCCCAGAGCACCAGGCGAGGGGAGCGAGAAGGCAGGGCAAAGGAAACCTCTTCTCCTGCAGCACCCATTAACACTCTTGCCAACAGCTGCAAAATTGCTTTAGCAGGGAGCGTAGCAGATGGTGCTGATGCCCTGTCTTCTTGCTGTGCTGGCAGGCAGGATTCCTGGCTAGGCATCCAGTCAGATGCCCATCTGGATGCTAAAGACCTCTGCTCCATACAAATGGCCTGGACAAGGGGAGGAGGTGTTCGTGATTACTACAAGGGAATGGTGCATCACCTAGTTTTCTTTTGGATGCACAGGTAAATAAATATATGTTTGTATTTGTAATACAGGGATACAGCCAGATCAGTCAAAGGTAATATGCTGCAGATCACTGAAGTCTTTCCTTCTAAACTCATCTTCTTAAACTATTTCTGTGATGTATGTTCCAAGATTTGTATTGAGCCACCACCTTAGGCTTCATTGTTTGCATTCTATCAAGGAAACCACTAGACCAGAAAAAACAGTATTGTTTCTTTAATTAAGCCTTTGGATTTGTTTGAGACTATCAGATTTTGGCTCTTTCATTAGATACAAACAAAATATCCTAATTACTGCTTTCTTTCCTTCCCATCAGATTGCCAGCATCTCCAAACGGGCAAGAAGGTGTCAAGCAGGGCAAGGTTTAACTTTAGCTTTCAGTAGCACGAGCTCCACAACGGGTGATGGGGCCAGACTGTCCCACATGGGACTGTCTCACACCCTGTGGCTCACAGCCCCATGAGCTCTGCAGCAGTAAATCAAACACTGCTCTAATTCTGTGCTGGGCTGGACAACAGGAACAACACTGTGCTGCCAGTGGCTGACTAGATGCTACTATCAGCAAGTTAATCTATTGTATCTATTAGAACAGATATCAGAAGTTCATGGAAGCTCACTCACTTCAGGAAAGAATACAGAGAAGAACTGAAGCAGAAGGATTTTTAAAAATTATTTTCCAAATTTGCCACTATTTTTGAAGTTCAGATTTCCAGAGTCTTTCCTCAAGACTTGAGTGGCTGCTTTCCCAAGGTAGTTGTGGCTGCTTCCCTGTGCTTAAGCCAATGTACATCAAACATTACAGCATTAAAATCAACAGTGACAGGTACACAGCTCCCACTCAGACAAGCACTCCCTGCTCTGGACAAAAGATAAACCTATCAGCTATTTTGATGTCTTTAAGCACTTCCCTTTATCGAGTCCTAAATTAAATGGATAAGAAAGCTGAATTGGGCCAGTTCTGTTTTATAGTTATCAGTGGAACGTAGTCATGATTTCATTACAGACAGAATTTTATTTGATCTTATCTCAATATTGCAGGCTTTAATCACTAATAAAACTCTAAAAGCTCTAAAAGAACTCAAGTTATTTCAAGCAGAAAAGAATTACGAAAGCAATTTTAGATAAAAGAGGGCAGGGGACATCCTCCTAAAAGTAGCATAAAAACAGTTGTGGGGGAAGTAGGCAAGGTGGAGCAGTCATACGAGTTAAAATAGAACAAGCACCACACTCTTTAATATAATTAGTTCAAGACTCTAATAAAAAAGCATCATGCCTGTTTTCAGATAGCTTCATGAAAGCACAAAAATATTTTCATTGCCCACATCACAATTTGCCCATGGCAGACATTCAGACCTCACTCACTTGGTAGCAAATTGTTAAGAAAGAAAAAGCACGAAAGCATGTAACATTTCAAAGATATAACCCCCAAAAACTCCAGGGCTCAGTCCCAACCTGGCATATGCAGCAGCTTGAATAAATGATAGACATACTTGAGCTCATGGATGCAGGGTACCTGTAGATCTCATGGGGGAAGCCTGCCTCAAATATTTAGCATCAGTTGAAGAAGCAGAATTCCTCTCTTTAAGCTGACATACCTGTAGGTAACTACCTGCTCTGGAATTTATTTCATTGTGCCCTCAGCTAAAGCTATTGAATTTATCCCTTGGATACTCCCTAATGTCACTGAGATTCATGTCAACCTGTCAAGGATGCAGGAATCTATGCAAGCAGCTGAAATCTCACAGCTAAGGAAGGCTTCAGCCTGTGCAGTCACACCAGTCATCAGTGGTAAGGCAGGTATGACAAGAAGGTTGAGCAGTGGCAACCACTGAGACAAAGCCACAGCCAAACAGCACCCTATTACAAGCAGCTGCCCCCATTAAAGACACATTATTGGCTTTGTGATCTGACACAAGGAGGTGTAGATCAATCTGCTTTTTTTACTAACAGTTAATGGTAGACACAGAGTAACCTGGGCTTTGTTCTGAACCCAACCATTTAATCTGAGAACATTGCACTGGCAGGTACCACATGCAAGAAGCAAATTAAATTGGATGCACTGCAGAATCACAAAGAGCTTGATGTGCTTCAATAGAGTATGATCTGCACAGGGGTTGGGGCCAACAGTTAGGATTTTAATAGTATTAACTGGCTGGGAATTAGCCATGAAAAAGTGCCCTGTCATCTGCAGAATATATAGCCGATGCTCCTTTCAAGGAGAGCACATTGACAAAATTGTAAAATCCTTATAAAAACGAACTGTAGAAGTAGGAGGAGCAATAACAGTTATGAAAACGACAGCAAGAGAATAGCTGGAAGATGTGTAACTGTCTCAAGGAGAGCTCGCTGAGGCTGAAAGAACCAGCTTAGTGCTGCAATTGTCTACTGGTAAAAAAGCCCACACCAATAAAAACTTCCCATAAACAAAAACCAAAAACCCAACAGATTTTTGCAAAGTGTTTTGACTCCAATGACTCGTGAGAAGTTAGGAGTCTAAAGAGTACTCAGGAACCCAAACACTGTGTTCCATTTGGCCATTAGTACACAGGAGTTCCCTATGTCATTCACTAGGTCACAGCCTTTTGCTCAACCAGAAACAACCTCTGCTTTTGCCTTTAGCACAGAAGGAACTCAGGCAAACCCAACTCAGTCCCAGCTGCCCTCAGAGGCAGCAGGAACACCCTGAGTGTTCTCTCACTGCCTCGAAGCACAAGTTTCTGTAGGGAGCTGTAAATGACTCTGTGACACTAAACTGAGAGGAACATTTGGTACAGCTGATGGTGACACATGCAGGCAATACACTGCTCTAGCAGACTCAAAATCCCCAATACATACTCAGTTTCTCTAGGATCTCCTCATCTGTCATCTTGGATTTTTTTCGCTGCCGGTCTGTGTTTCTGTACAGAGTGTTTGTGTTTGAGTTTTCAGGTTGGGGAGTGGTGGCTTCTTTAGCTGGTGCTGGTGCAGCGGCAGGTTCAATAACAGAGCGTGTGTAGATCTGTGACAATAAATTATTTTGTGTCAGAAAGGTGGCTGGCAGAGATACCCGAGATCATATTTCAAGTGCAATGCCTTAGGAAGATCATGTCAGCCACAACCAGGACAAAAAAACTGGTTTTGCTGTCCACTTCTCAAACTGAACAGGCAAAAATGAAAGGTTAAAAGTTCATGGCCAGTTTCATGTCCAATTTTCATGGATTTTCTGATATAGTCCATGGAGAGGGGCAGGTACCTCCAGAGGACAGTGTGTCCTATGTATCTTGCCAGGACATGAACTGCATCTTTGGACTGCTCTCCCTGCTGACACAGAGCCTGCACAGCTGGACAAAGTGGCTCATTTTCACACTTGTAGCATTAAAGGACATGATGGTACCTCTTACCTGATACAAGGAGAAAGTCATGGCCCCCACCAGAATCCCAGGAAACTGACACCTGAATGTGAAAGTTCAAACCTGATTTTCCCAGTGTCAGTGGCTGGAGTGAAGCTCTGTGTCATGACAGGACTCCTGCCCAAGCACCTTCAGCCCTGAAGGCTGAAGCAAGTGCTGTCTGATCAGAAACTTGCAGCTCTGCACTGCACCAAACACAGACCTAACCAAAGTTGGCACTTACTGATTTTGTGTGTTCAGGCCGTGGGGCAATAACAGGTGGAGGTTCATTGTCATCTTCCTCCTCTTCATCATCTTCATCCTCTTCTTCAGACACAGAGGGAGCCAGAGGAGGTTCTGATGCTGTTTTTGTGCTCTGTGGACAGACAGTACTGTGAGTGACAGTTGCTATCCTGCTACTTTGAAGCTTTGATAGCTACCTACACCCTCAGTCTTCCTAGACGTCAGAGGCCAAACTAGGACATGCACATGCTCCTATGGGCCTAAGTTGTATGTTAAACTCAGCACAACACTTAAAGGTTTAGGTGCATTGAACTCCACCACTCCCAGCTGCTGCTCAGAGGCAGGGGGTTACATCATGTCATCCCAAATTTGCTGGTGAAACAAAAAAATGAAAATGCGCCTTGTGAAGTGTTTACCAACTGCTTTAAAGCTGGCTACAACAGGCCACCTAGAGAACTGAAGCAAATAAAAGGCACCATCCAACATATTCACATCTGACCTGCACTCTCTTTTTAAAATGCCATTCCTTTGGTCCAGTAGAAGTACTAGTTAAGGGAAGCCCAAAGCAAACAGGAAGACCAGAGCTGGTAATTTTGGAAAGCTGTCAAGCTGACTGTCTCAATACTGCCTCTGTCTGCTAGACAAAAATACTAAAGCATCTGCCAAGGTCTCCATACCCACTGGAAACGCTACTGGGAAGGCTTACTCTCCTCTGGTGAACACCACACTTCCTCTGAAAAGTGTGTTTTATTAAAGATAAGGGAAATAGCATTGATTGAAAATATGAAGTGTGAATATTCAAAGATGATTTTCATTTCATCGTACACAGAAGGCTGTGTAATCACAAACCTCACATGAAGCTGCTTAACACTTGAAAATAAAAGCCAAATCCCTATTCAGTCACTTGCTATTTAATTCACTAACAATAACCCTAATAAATTTGGTCAGTATTAATGTGTATGTCACTCCTATATCTCTGGGATTGCTGTTGCAATCCAGCATTAATTAGAATGGATAGTTATTTAAAACTTTCCTTCAATGATTCCACTGAGTTACATATCAATTATAACCTTATTTATATTCAGTTATATATCCAGCTATACTAAGAAGAAATCATGAAACTTGATAGAAATTGGATTCTAAATTCTTAAAACTAAATTAAAATGGGCTCATTAGGTGGTGCTGCATATTGTGAATGTTGTGCATATTGTTGGTGATACACACCGTGGCTAAAACCAGCCAGTAATCTTCTGCTGAATGAGACTTTTCACCTTTTTAAAAAGATCTCAAACGGAAAATCATAAAACAGCCAGGGAAAGCTCATGGCTTGCTCCACAATTCTTAAACACTAGGAACATCAAAGATTACTTTCCCACTCACCGATGGATGGGCTTCTATGTATCCATGGGCACTTTTATCTGCAATGAGCAAAGGAGAATGAACCAGATGCTGTTAGAAAAAAACCCTGCCTGTTTTGGGGAATCCCAACTCAAATAGAGATCATTTTTCTTTCACACCATCCCTTCAGGAGCAACAGCAAGGAAGAGAACAGAACAAAATCCCAGGCTGTGTCTATTTTTTGCCCTGTTTGCCAGTAAATAACGTAAATAGAAATTTGGTCAAGAAAATGCAAATCGTTCTTTAACTGTCAATGCCTCTGTTCCACTCAAGAGCTAAAGCAGCTTTTTCTCCTTTCCTTCCTGTGTTTTATTTTTTTTTCAATAAATTGCATGCACTCATTCTTATTAACTTACTGACAAGATTTCCACAGAAAAGCTTCCTCGAACCCCGCCTTAGCCATGGCAGTTCTATTATGACAAAGCATGACAACAGCTCCTGGGTTCAGAAGAACACATGAACTGTATTGAAGCCTGCATTTCATGACAAGGGGAATTGCTATTTTAGCACACAGTAAGTGTCAAATTAGTCAAATCCTTTAACTATGAAATTTGGAAAAAAAAAGATGCTTTCTCTCAATCCTAGAGATAAGTACACAGTTTTCAGAAAGAGTTCTGAGAAGCTTCTGCATTTTGGAAGTTGTCTTGGTTGAACCCTCAAACTGAGGAAATGACAGACTCCACTGCCATAGACGATCCCGTGGAGGAAATGGAATCCCAGCAGGTTACATTCCAAATGCTGTCCACACCCTGCTGGCTACAGACATCCCCTTTTTCAGCTGAAGCTGTTGACAGGCACTCTACCAAACTAATGCTGTCTTAACGGCATTTTTGTTTCAAAATCTTGGTTAGTTCTAAAAACCTGCAACAAAGCAAAGTCACCAGTTTAATGATGTTTGGGGGGAAAAAAAGGAGAAAGGGACTTAAATTCAGTAATGTGGAATTGGTTCAGGCTGCTTCCTGACCACTTGAATGCTGAACTTTGCTCTGCCTTGTTTTGGAGCCTGACCTCCCCACTGGGAGATGTCAACTTACCTCCTGACGTAAAGCTCATGTATTTCTGGTTATTTACTGTTTCTTTCGAATCATAAAATTTGAGAACATCTAGAACAGCCTGTGGGTTCTTCTTCTGCTCCAGTTTTGTTATGTTGGAGGTCTGTAGTAGCCTGGCCCACTGCTCTGGAATGCCCTGTAGATGTTGAGTGGAAACAAAGTGGGTTTAGAGCATTTAAAATCTGCAGCCTCACAGATCTTTACCAAGATCCCATGCTCGCTGTAAGATTACTTGCAGAAATTTTGATTGACACCTTACAATTAAAATTAGATGCAATCATTTCTTCTCTATTGAAAATCTAGCTAAAACCAGGACCCAACTTTGAAAGAAAATAATGTAATGAATGTGAGACGAAAAAAAGGGCATGAAACTTCTCTGGAAATCAACTCTGCTCTTCCATGGAGTAACGATTTAAGGCTTAAGCTTGTTTGCCTGGTGATTCGGGGCAGACATAACAAGACTCTTCTCTATTGGTGGACAACACAGTGTCTTTTAGGAGCTTTGCACTGGACTTTTCATGCTTAGGAATGCAAACACATTTTGCTGAAATGGTCACTGCTGTCTGATTCAAATTAAACCCCACCCTGATAGAATTAATTTTCAGCATACCAGGGAACACTGCAGGGTAAAGAATGTGCCTTTCAGCTCTCAAAATCCTGACACTGGGGTATACCACAGGTGCAAAGGATGTCTCTAGATTCTCTTTCGCAAACATACAGAAACCAGGGACTCAGAAAATACGCTGAGAGTGCCAAAGCCTTGGATGAATTCTTGGACATCTTATGGGTGAGGTGGAATTCGAAAATCGATCCAATCACTAAAAGTCCCAGTTCTACACTGAAATTCTACTGATGAGAACTTGGTTTAGTTATCCAGGATAATTCCTTAGATCTGACAGCCTGTCATTTCCCCCCATTTACTGCACAGCTGACACTGACCAGCGAATTGTAGGGCTCACTGAAGGAAAATCATGCCACTCCAATCTACTTTCATATAGCTTCTTCTCAGAAATTGTCCACAAAACAATGTGTGACATGGGCCTCCAAAGTTTAGGATTGATGAAAAAAGTGGGAAAAGCCAAGCAACAAATCTACTGCACACACATCAACCTGCTGCTGCAGTGCTATGACATCTCAAAGAAGCATTTGGGGCCTGTGACGCACCTCTGGGAGCTTCCCTGGGCACATCTGTGAGCCATAGAGATCTGGCTGTAATGGACGTAAATAAAGAAAGAAAAGAAAGTTAAAACAGAATGTGGGACAACTTAGAAGGTGGTAGGAGGAAGAAACCAATGGGCCAGAACGGGCAAATCCCATCTAAAATGGGAGTTACGAGGTGGGTACCAAATAGATCAGGTGGTAGACAGGCTACAGGATGGCAAGCTTAGGAAAACAGAAAAATCACAACCGCTCCAAAGTTTGGAAGCATCATTCCCCCTCCTCTCGCTTTTAAACAGTTTTTCTCTCCTCATAAAAATACATTCCTAAGAATTAATGGCAAGTGACTAGAAAAATTACATGTGATTTCCCTTCTCAATTTAAAATTAAAAAAAAAAAAAAAAAAGGAAAGATCTGGGCTTTTGCTGTTTGCCTAGTTTTGATGCCAGATTACTATTTTTGAATGGCTCTATAAAAGTTTTTTCCAAGCTTGGGGGTTCTCCAGCCCCGAGCTCACCATTTGACCAGTGCAGAGAGCAGACGGCCACAGTCAGATTGTGAAATCTGGGAGGTTGTGCACTGCAGAACACAAATAATCTGTGTGTGTCAGACTGAAAATCAGGACAATTGTAAAGAAATACTTGATTAGATTAGGAATGTGCAACTTCTTTGGATCTACAGCCATAAATTTTCCCACTTACTAATGTCATAATCTAGAGGCTTTAAAAGTTTGGTGGGTAACCACATTTTCTTCTAGGCTGGGGATGAGGAAGTGGTTTCAAACATGCATGCCTTACAAAAAAACATTCTCCAAAAGGCCTGCTAACCACACTGTCCTTCATTCAGAAAATGCAACTCCTTTTTCAAATAAAGGAACATAAAGCTCTAGCAACATGCTCCCACCCAACAGTTCCCAACCAATTTTACTCTCTGCTTTAAAAGCCCTATTTCTTAGCAAATGTGGTTGCTCCAAGCACAGTGAAATGGAGATGTAGTATTTCTTCTTGATGGACAATACAGGTTGGTGCTCAAGCCTGAAAGCCAGAACTCAGGAACCCATGCAACTGTGCACTGGGATGCATCTAACAGCAACCAGGAGATGCAGCTGGGGGCGATGGTTTGGTGTCAGAAAATGGCCCAATGCGTTGCAAGTAACCAGGAGAGCAGGCACTACTGGCATGACAGCTGCAATAACTCAAAACAAAAACCCCCCGTATGTTTGCACATTGACTGGACACTCCCATGGCACTTCCAAACTTTTGAAAGAGACAGACAGAGTGATCACTAGACAGTGGGAATATCAGAACATGGTATGGGCTAGTGGCAGTCCCTTTGCAGGACGTACTTACCACATCACTGCCCAGCTGATACACAGGTTCTATCCAGGTTGGGACAAACCAAACATGCCTAATTTAGTGTGGAATGTAATGCCTGCATCTGGGGTTAGTTGGGACTGATACGTAGCTCTTAAAGGTGCAAAAATTCCCTTCCATTGATTGTTGTTTGACTCCACTGAGGACTACAGCATTAAGCCCTGTCCTGGCAAGCTGCGCATGGGAAGTCACCTGTCCCTTTGGTTAGTTTTGAATTGGTTACAGCCTTCTCAGACTGCAGCACTGCACTTCCACACTTCAGGAGCAAGTGTAATTGCAAAAAGCAAACATCTCACGTCCACTATTTGGAAAGGGAAAATGATATTTAAAAAGAAACTGTGCTACAGCAACAAAG
Organism: Picathartes gymnocephalus; assembly: GCA_013390045.1. NCBI lineage: Eukaryota > Metazoa > Chordata > Aves > Passeriformes > Picathartidae > Picathartes > Picathartes gymnocephalus. The sequence continues at coordinate 139,425 of WEKY01045497.1, read as the reverse complement.
CTGGACCTGTTTAGCCATGCAGAATTGCTTTGCTCTGTGTTGGCAGCATCTGATAGCAAAAATCCCAAAAGATCTCTGATGCTAGACTGTTTTGACACACTGGTAGGTAATAACAACATTCAAAAAGATCCAAACCTGGATCTCTGAAATACAGACAGTGAGTGCTTGTGCTTAGAACTGAAGTGTGTTAAGCCTGATATCCCTCCTTTCTGTTCCAGCTGGCAGGGACATGAACTAACCAGGACCCTGACCACCAATCAGATTATGAGAGAACATGAGTGTGACCCATTGAGTTTGCTTGGAGTCAGAAGGAAAAAGTCTCAAACACAGGACAGAAATAAAGGTAGAAGGCTGAAAGGAAGAACAGATATGGAATAAGAACAGCTGAACATCCAGTGGGAAGAGAAAGGAAAGTGGGAAGGTGAAGACAGACAAGAAGAAGTGATGCAAACACAAAAAGGAGAAAACAAAAGCATAAAGTAACATATGAAGATAAGGAAAATGGCACCAAAGATTAACCTGAACAATAAAGGGCTACAGGGAAAGAACGGGAGGAGAGAAAAAAGGAAAAATCAGGATAGACAGCAGTGAAAACACAATTTTAAAAGCTTTATGCAAAGCTTTATGCAAAGTTTCTGATCAAAAATGACCACATGTGGGCTTTTTAAATGTGCATTTAGTCAAGCCCTAGGGTTTGGCACAGAATAAATTTTGAAGTAAGATTTTATGACATCTATTTAAAAAATCCTAATTAACTAGTCCACTTATTTTAAATGTAGCTGTATTTCCTAATTACTAAGGATAATTCAATTTCACTACTCCTTTGAAGACATGCTGTCATTAAATGTGTCTTTTTTCTTCTACTGTTATTCCTATTGTTGCAACTGCTACTGTAGGACACAGAAAGTTTCCAGCTTTCGGAAATGTCTTTGTGAAACAAAAGTAGCAATCAAAGTAAAAAATTACTAAGAAATCCCATTTCGGCCTCAAATTCTGAAAACTAGGCATCCTTTGTCCAGGCAAATGATTTGTCCCATCCTGTTTGGTGTATGCAGCCAGTCAGCACTAGCACAGTCCACAGTGATGATTACACAGTCTGACCACTCAGCTCACAGGGCACTACTGGTGGCAGCAGAGTTGCTAATGCTCCCTCTCACCTCCACAGCTTAACAAAACGTAAACTCACTGCCATCTCAGCTTCAAGGAACAATGGTTTCAGCATCCTACTAGTAATCTGAGAAAAAATGCTCTGAAGTCCCCTGTACACTTCAAAGAGCTTCCATCAGATTCCTTTTTCCCAACGCTTTGTTGAGATTCAAGAAGTAAAAGCTGACAGCTATTTTATTAGTACATAAAGTCTAGAAACACCGATCACCTAGTGTATAAACATATTTTGAAGGATACTAAATGAAAATGAATGGACTTCCACAGTGCTGCTGCTTTCTGAGTGTCTCTAAGGGTTACCTGCAGAGCAGCTGGACTTTGCACTTGAGGCTGGTTGTCTACTATGTACGTGGGGGGCGCTTTTTATGCTTTCCCAAAGACACTGAATAACCAGCCCTTGTAGCAGCTTGGGGGACTGGTAAAAGCATACACCTACATTCTTCCTAGTTTTCATTCCCCACAGACACTTTGCTGACAATCCTTGGAGGAGAAAAAAAAAAAAAAAAAAAAAGCAGCCTGAATCACAAGTTAAACACTCCAAATCCTAAGCAAAACAAATAAGAGTATCTTTCTTTACAGCCTGGCTGCTGTTATCTGATGTTTCTGTCAATAGGAGGTTATTTTACCATCGAGAAACTAGAAGTTCTGCTAAACACAAAATACAGCAGTTACTTACTGTGAATTCTCCAGTGACCGCATCAAATCCCACATGAATGGTGTGTTCAAAGTCTGAAGGAAGAGAGATCTCAGGACGTTCCTTCTCTTTCTTCTTGTTGGCTAGAGGCAAAATGTTAACAAACACTTATTTTCTGAACAGCTTTTCATTTAAAACTTTTAACAATCAGGTGTTCTCAAAATAGCGTTTTAAAAGTGGAAAACAAATCAATTAACATCCATCCAACTTGAGAAACAGACCCAGGTTAACACAATGCCAGCCTGTCAATCCCTGTTGGAAAAGGTTTACAAGGTGCTATTTTATTTTGTTTTTCTTTCAGCCAATGTGACTCCTGCCAAAGCAAGTTGTTCATGAGTAGCCTTCTTAGGCTATCTCTAACCAGTATGATTTCTATTTTCAGTTCTTTTTAAATTGAGTTTTCATGTCTAGAAACTAACTCCTATTTGACTTTGTGGGTTCCTGCAGAAGTAAATCACACAGGACATGTATGTGTATGTGTTTCTGTTCCCCAACATGGTTTGAAACCATTTCAAAATCAGCCAAATCAGAGGAAAGGCTTTTTTAGGTAACCATTTTTTTCCTACAGGTTCTGTGAAAACCAGCAGCTCCTCTTCCAACTGAAAGGCTGAAACAGCAGCTCTGTTTTAGAAAAGACAGAATCTGCCCAGCAACAGAATCCCATAAATGTCTTTGGAAAAGCTCTGAGCTCTCAATTAACTAAGACATATAATCATAAAACATAGGCTTTATTAGCTTCCAGAATTTTTTACTTTTTAAATCACTCCACCACTATTCCCAGAGTCTGGAGTATCTTACTTAAGCAGGCAGACTTGGAAGTCAGTCAACCTGCACATGCTTCTCATCTCCCTCCCTTCTTTACAACCTTTTGAGAGTATCATCCCCTGTGGTCATCCATCTCCTGCACTTCTGACTGCTGACAAATGTCACTTCAGCCCAGTTTTATTGACCCTGATAAAGAATGAGTGGAATAAAGGCTGAGGGAAGCTGCCGTCACTTTCCACTAGTCTTTTAATATTATGTTTGCCAGCTCCATAGGTTCATCTAGGGGTCTCATCCAACGCAGGACTCACTGTGCACCAGCAGCCCCCCCAGCCCAGGCTTGTCTTTGCTCAGGCAGTAGCTCCAAGAGGCCTCTATTTGCATATTTCTTATTCTACCTTACAGCCTCCTTTGGGAGGAAGATGCTCTGCTATTTGTACTTACAGTCTATTTTGAATGCTTCTAATCCTTTCTCTGCATTGCTGCATTTATCCTCATTAAATAATTGTCATCTTTTGTCTGTGCTGCACACCCCTACACATTGTTCACTGATGAAATATTTTCATTTAGCATTCAGTAAAGACGGCAGCAATATCTCAAATACAAATGCAAAGGCTTTCCCCTTCTTTTATCACTAAGATGATGTTGTTTAATTTTCAGGACAGACGTTGCCAGTTAGAAGATGTCATCTGTGTGTAGATAACAAAACTGGCTGCTTCTACCTCATCATTTGCAAGCTAATGCAGTGAAAATTAGATTTAAAGGACTATCAAATTCAGTTCAAAGCAGCAGTCAAATCTAAAAGTGAAATAAGGGATTATATAAATACATTCCATCAAAAGCAGCAGTTGTCCATTCTAGGATTCTCCTGCTGGAGGATAAGTGTTTCAGCTCATTCCCCAAGATCTGGCTCATTTGCTTCATGGACCTGTGTCTACCAGACTGTGATATAACACCTATGGTCCAAATACTGATACACTACAAATGAAATACAGAATTAAACTTCTCTTTACTACACCCTCACCTCTCCCCAGTGTAAAAACTTCCATGTTTCTGTCTGGGCTCTGCAAATCAAATAATTTCTATTTCATGCAAGCTGGCAAAATGATATGAAAAGGCATTACTTCTTTGAAGCACCAGACTGACTGGATGCAAGAGGTTTGTACTGAACATTCCTATTTGATTTTCTTGTAGGTGCCCCTCACAACACACTCCTTCTGCACAGTTAGCCATGGGGCCCTCCACACCACCTTAGCACCTATGACAGATTAAAATAGAACAAGGAAAGATTGTTCTGTCTTCCACAGTCTGCATCATCATAATCACCATTATGTTAAAAGAGCAGTTGTTTGGGAGAAAAATGCGACTCAGCTAAGTAGCAGCTTTTCTCAGAGAAAGAGGAAGGGTTTGACCTCATGCTTACACCCTCCTGTTTGCTTACCTCCTCTTCAACTCACTTTGTTCTTTCCTCCATTCCCTCTCCCTTCCACTGCCACTCACACTTGTCCTCCCATCCTCCTTCCTGACCTGCTCCTCCTGTAGCCTTGTCCTTCTTTCTTCCTCCATTGATCTTTACTCTGCTGGGTTTTCTCTTTTCCTCTTTACTTGTTTTTCTGTACAGGACATGACCAGGTGCCTAAAGGCCAGACTCTGCTCCCCTCTGCAGCCAGGTCTAAAGCAGCTTCAATGGAACTGGCATCATTCACCCAGGAACTTAACATGGATGGACTTCTGAAAGGGCCATCTGAGCTGTGCAGGTCAGCCTCCCTCTGACTTCTTTAGGCCAAATGCTCTACAGTGCCTTCATGGAGCCCACAGTGCACACAAAGTGTGAATTTATTTCACAGCAATCAGAGGTGGTTTAATGAAAGAAAGAGCCTGTATCAAACAACTGGAAGAACCAAGTCATTTCTGCTGAGGTAACACCTCTGCTGAATGAAGCACTACTGGCGTTACTCCACCAAGGCTCCCATCACCATGATGATCTCTGAGGTAGGAAGGCAAATTTCATAGTTTCAGCAGAACAGGTTGAGCTCCTTGTTCCACACAGACTGCCTGTATGACACTGGAAACTTATTTCAGTTTTCTGCCTTGTCTTCCTGCCCTCAGGAATTGGGGTACCTTAGCCCAGAGATGGGAGCGAGAGGAGCTATACAAGGAACATAAGGAGGTCAGGTGGTATGGGAAGAGGCAGGACACTACTGATTTATTTCAACTGCGGATGCATAGAAGGGCTCCACGGAGCCATCAGTGCCTTGCCAAAACAACGTTTTAAACACAAGGGCTCAAACTCTAACTGAAAACACTGCACTCCAGCAGGGGAGGGACTGCAAAAGGTTCCTGGCAGAATTCCTGCCCAGGCACAGCAGTCCTGGCACACACTACAGCCTTGGAGAGAACACACTGTACCATATCCATCCTCACATCCCTCCTGTCTGGTGATCAAATGAAAGACAAAACAAAGTTCCTGCAGGTTCAGGCAGAAATACCCTGCCATGGTGTTTTCCTCACATTCTACTGACTTGCACCAGTGATGAACTATAGATTTAACATAATGATGCTGCAAAGCACTGTACTAGATGAGAGCAGACATATCAATCACCTTCTGTTTTATAAGCAGGAGTCTCAAAAATGTGTTATGGAGTCTGTGAAGCATACACAGGCCAGCTGACACCCTGACCCACAAACCAACCCTGCAGTGAAACTACCTCAAGGGACTTGGCTAGTCAAGCTAAACTTCCTTCATTTATTATTTCATCCAATAAAATTAAGCTATAAATCTTATCTGACTTTTCCTCAGTCACGTTTAAAATCATGACACTTATATGTTCCCTAAGATTGCTCTGACTGGCAGTTAATTACATTTTTAATGTCACTGATCATTTCCAGGTGGGGTTGCTTCTGGGTCTCCCGTATTCTGCATGCACTTTACACAGCATCTCCCACTTAAGAAATGCTTCCTCGGAGAGGGATAATACCATCCTGCTAGCACTTAGGGGAAGAAGTGATCCACGTCTTTCCAGGAATTAAGCAAGCTGGGAGAGACTTTGATTTTGGCCTTTAGAAAGAATCAATTGAAAATTAATTTTGTTCCCAGAAGGGAGTATTTGGGGGAACAATCTGCAGAGTGAACTGGCCAGGTCTACCTGAGAAAGGGGCCCATCCAGTTACAGCCTTCGCATCAGAGAAGTCACTAGGATTGCCAGTGGCTGAGGGAAGGAGGGGGATTGCCACTGGGCTCTCTACTGCCTGTGAGGGATTTTGAATGCCAGACTATCTCTAGCTGCTTCACACAACCTCATGAAGCCTCATGAATGGGGCAGTCAAGCAGCACAGGTAAGCTGGAGCTCCAAGGGAATTATCACACTTTCATAGTTCTGAGCTCTCTTTGGATGGACACTGACAGCCACCGAAGACAGAATCACTCTAGAAATACAGCTGGACTTCATGCTGCTGACCACAGCCTCCAAGCCCAGTGTTTCAGCAAGTTTTCTGGTTACCTCACTGTACACTTATCTATATTGTACTTCATCAGTCTGTCTGTGAGGATACTGTGGGAAGCTCTGCTGAACACCTTACTAAAGCAGAAGTAACAACCACTGCTCTCCCTTCACCACCAAGCCTGTCACCTCAAGGTAAAAGGCTGTCAGTATAGTTCAGCATGAATTCCCCTCCACAAATACATTCTGACTATTCCTGACCACATTCTTATCCTTCATTTGCATGGAAATGGTTTCCAGGAGGATTTTCTCCATCACCTTCCCAAGGACCAAGGTGAGACTGGCTGACCTGCACTTCCCCAGATCCTTCTTCTTAAAGACAGATTGATATTTGCTTTGTTTCCATCATCAGGAACATCCTCCAGCAACCCCAGCCTTTCAAAGATAATCAAGACTGGTCTTGCAGTGACATCAGCCTTGCAGGTGAAGCCCATCAGTTCCTATGGCACTAGAAATAAAGAAGATCCCTTCCCTTAAACCTGTAAACATGCTAACTCAAAACACACTTCTTTCCAGAAATGCATTTCAAAGAATGCAACTGAAATGCTGCCTGCTGCATATTTAAGACTCTTGCTGTATTCACACTTAGCAGGTTTTAAACCAAGCCATTCTGTGTCCACTTCCACTGCAAAAGGAACAAGCAAGAAGAGCCTTCCTGTTCCTGGAATACAACTACATTAAAAAACCCCAAAGTGTCAGGCACATTGCCCTCTCACTTCTGCTATGTATTTTCACAAGTACACATCCTCATCTCTGTATTTACTGCTAATGCAAAGAAAAATCCGAAGGAAAGGATTCCCCAGCTTAACTATAAAGTTACTTTTAAAACACAAGTTGCACAATGTGTGCACATTTTAATGTCTTTTCACAGACAAGAAAGTAATTGACTGAACACCTCTTCCTCTTTTGAAATGTGTTTCTAGAGTAATTGGAACAGAAGGCTTTGGTACCATGGCCTGCAAGTGAAACAAAAAGAAAACCATGGCAGAAAGCAAACACAAAAACCAATGACCACCAGAAAGCTCAGAGAAGGAGTCACCCATCCGCACTGCTGATACTTTACTTTTATCCCCTCCTCCTGGAAAGATGGAGCGCAGCCTGGCTTTCTTGTTCTTTTCCTCAGGGGCCATGGGAAGTGGTTTTGAGCTGTGGTTTAGTGCCGAAGAATCGCGATTGTTGCTGTTCATTCTCAACGGTGGAGCTGGAGGTTTCTCTTCAATATCCAGACTATCGGACATCTTCAGCAGCCCTCACAGCCTCCTGCAAAGCACAACACAAAACATGCCTGTCAAGGGAGGATTCCAAGGCTGGTGGTCTGGGCAGGAAAGAGGGCAGGAAAAGCTTTCTAGTGGCATAAGAAAATCTCTGTTAGAACTTTGCTCTGAATAAGGTTCCAGCTGGTTGCTGTAAATAAATTCAGCAGCCAATTCCCAAAAAGCAAGGTATTCATTAAAATACAGCTTTTTCTTTATCCTTGTTACAGGTTTTTTCAGTTTTTATTTATAACTATTTCCCTGTAGTTGTTTATAATCCAAATTTTCCTCTAAAACAGACTTCCAAAGTAAAAGTTAAATGATTTATTGAAACTACCTGGCATTGTAGTCAATCATTTTTTATGATTGAGGGGATATGGGTAGCAAGCAACACTTCATAAAATTAACTGGTTTAAGACCCAAAAATAGAGTATAATTTCAGACAGATCAAAAGTGATGTGGCCTACACTGCATCTTTTTAAAGGTTATGATTCTACAGGCACCTTGTCTTCAATTCCCTAAAATCAATGGGGCTCCTTCTACAGAAGGCACATGCACACCACTGTGAATGTGTTTGGATCTCTCCTCATGCTGATTCACCGGTAACACAAGCTATTGCCCTCATCAGCTACTCTCTTAAATTTAAAGGGAAGCAACTTGTTTTTCAACTATAGAAGCTGTAGGGTTTTTTCAGAAGTATCAGCCACACATAGTGACTGTCACACAGAGAGAGGTCCAAAGCTCCAGTGGTAACAGCAGCGCTGCTCTTCCTTTGGTCAGGTAAAGCTGCCATGGTTGACAGTTTTCAGGGTCACATGGTTGGTCTTGGGTTGCTTTAGTTTTTTTATTAGAACGGAGATTAACATTTTCAACAACCACATTTATTTTGATTTAACTGTAATTTTGCCAGATTTACGGCTGGCACATTAATAGGAAATAATGAAATCCACACTGCCTTAACTGACATTACCTTACAAGTAAAAGCTAAATGACCAACTGAAACATTTAGAGATATTCACTTGAGGCTGTTTTTCATTACATGGGCATTTTAGCCTTTGTTACCATTTTTAAATTACCATACATAAAATGATCGCTTTTCAAAATTACCTGACTTACATTTTTAATTTAATCTAAATTAAATCCTGAAACGCCAGTTTTGAGATCCCAAGCACCAGTCCAGTAAAAAGAACAACAAATGAAATATACCATTACATCTCTGGCTGGCATCGGTCCTCGAATATCTGGATCTCCATGGGATCCCATGGACCCATCCCAAGGTCACACAGCTGAAAACTCTAGCAACAGCTGGGTCCCAGTCCTCTCCCTAGTACAGACAGCATGGAGCAGTGATCCTAGAGATCCTGATTCACAAACACACACTTGAAGCTGCTACTGACCCCAGTTGCTCATCTCCATCAGGGGAGCAGTCTGAATGAGCACCATCCCAGCTGCCTTCAAGTGGTTTGTGTTAAATTAGTGACCTGACCTTTTCCAGCATCTTTTCCCTGCAGCAAATTAGGGAGAGTTCAAACAATTGCTCTGCTGGTAGATCAATGTGGTGTTCACCATCCAACTCATAGGCTCACCCTTTGTCAACTGCCAGACTTCTCCTACACCATGGGGTTGCTCACCTCCACCTGTAATTGCAGGTAACACTGAACCACAGGCAGCCACTGACCAAGTGTTGTCCTCTAGAGCCTTGCCTTCAGGCCTAAAAGCACGGAAAAGATCACACACTTGTAACTAACAGAGTCATGTATTGGAGGCAGCTGTCAGAGAAAGATGTGTTTGTCATCTGGGCCACACCATCTGGGAAAGCAGAAGTGATCCTTCAGAAAAACCATGGTACCCAGCATGTGTCTGATTCCCAAGAGAAGGCTCTGCCCACACAGCCCCACTGTCCAGGTAAAGACATGCTCTGGTGATGGAGGAACAGAGCTCACCCTCCTGTAGAAGCACGTACACAGGCAGTAATGTGCTTTGTATCACCCAGGAAAAGCTGTAATTGTGCCCAGACCAGAGCTTGTGCCAGTCTAGTTTTCAAATACAGACTAGCCTACTTACCTAGAGAACTAAATGCTTTTGTAGATCGAGGTCAAACAGTTAATATTACTAACCTTTGTGATTTCCATCCTGAAGTGCAGGAGGTTTTCTAGTAAGGAAGGTGGGGGAGGGAGCCAGTAATGAAAACTACTGTAAGGTAACAGGGAGATCCACACACGCTGTGTTTGTTATCCTGGTGAAGGGAAAGCCCATTATGCCCAAGTTTGTGTGCAGAGTTCCTAGCTTATGAAGCCCAGCAGAGACATCTGGACACAGCTCCCTGTTCCTCCAGCAATTCTCAGAGATCAGGAGCTTGTGCAAGGGAGGCTTTTATTTTCTCTTTAAGCCACCTACAAATAGTTTTCCAGTGCCAAATATAGCCTTCACTCCCAGGATGGTCAGTATGAAGCTGACCACAGGAGCACCAAGGCACATTTTCAGCTTGTTATCAAAAGCAAGGCAGTTATTCTGAGAAGTCCATCACAGACCACAGTTTCAGTTGTCCCTCAAAATGGGACAACTGTATCTGTCATTGCATCTATTTGTAAACAATGCCAGTCTGCTGAAATAGGCCCTCCCATGGGATTTCATCCCACAAAGAATACTATTAACAGTTTCTGGCCCAATTTGCCTATGATGTAATTATTTCCAAGATTTTGAAAGGAACACTATATTTTGTTCAGAGCTGTTTCAGGCTCAGTTTCAAGAACTGTACAAAGCTCTTTTATTCACTTCTAAACCAGAAAAAAAAAAAAGAGAGGGGAAGATAGCCTAGAAGGTTTAATGGCTGATATTAACTTTCTAAAGCTGGTCTAAATCAAGTCTAAAGCAAACCACAAAGTAATACACACCAAGAGACTTAAAATTTATGGTTTTCCTGACCAGAGGAATCTATCTGCTCTTCCATTCATTCTAATTTAGAGGTTTTTCATGTACCACTGCATCATGACAAAAGAACATTCACTATCACATAAGACCTCATATTTTAAGTGTTTTGTACTGATTTACTCCAACTCAAACTTAGAGAAAACCTGTAAAGAATGGAGGGGCAATAAGATGTAATCAGCTGAGAGAACTCTCAGGTTTACACTGCAGATAGCTCAAGTTATACACTATTCTGGGCCAGGTTTTCCTGTCAACAGCAGATAGCTCAAGTTATACACTATCTGGGGTCAGGTTTTCCTGTCAAAATAACAAGTCCTTGGTCCTGCTAGTCTAGTTCTGACTAACTCCATCAAAACCCACTTTCTGCCTATTGGAAATTATTATGGCATATCCATATATTCAGTCCATCAAATTCTGGTGTTCTTTCTCTTTTTTCTTTAGGTTTTTTTTTCATTGTTTGGGCGTTTTGGGGTGTGGGGTTTTTTTTGGTAGGTTTTTGCTGGCTTGTTTTGGTTGGTTTGTAGGCTGAAACAACACAGCTACCAGAGCACTCGACCATACACCACTGGGGCCATGAGAGCCACCCAGGCTGTTAGCAGGGACAGCTTCTGGAGAGGCCAGCTGGTGCTGACCAAGAGAATGGAGTGCATAATCAACAGGATTCTCCTATCTCCATCCTCAACGACCTCATTAGTGCAACCAAGGCAGTGCTGGTAACCCTTTTAAAAGAATTTGTAAGATAATCACACTTGTGCAACAAAGAGGACAGGTGACCAGTAACTACCTTCTTCCAGAGAAAAATCTTGTCACTGCTCATCGGCTTTAAGGAAGCATTTAAAGAGACAGACTGTTGTACCAAAATACAACAGTGTATTTGAGTGTGTTAGCTAGAGTTTCCCAGCCAAATGGCAAAAGCTAAAATTAAATTCTCACCCAGGTCGGTTGCTTCTACATAACTATTACAGGGTTACCCAACATCCATTTCCTTCCTCCTCACCTCTTCCAATCACCAGTTTTGTTAAGTGAGAAGACAAACACTGACTTTAAATATATGGCATTCAGCTTCTCTGTGACTCAATTCCCCCTTTGCAAAAGCCTATCTTGTAATATTTCTGCATCTAGTCCTTGCCAAGCTAGGGAGGAGAGGAAGGAAGATATTTGAAGCATCCAAATGTCTTCAAAACATAATATACACACAAAAGATTTGTTCAATTCAGTTCAAGTTCAGAGCAGAATCTCATGCTGGGCCTTGATCTCAGTAAGCTCTTCACCCCTGTGTATCTGGGGAACACTGTGGATAGATCTTGAATAGCTCTCTTAGGTTAGCCCTGCTATTTCAAAGTCCGCAGCATTCAAACATGACTGGTTCTAATTAAACCTCACAAATAGTATCCTGTTTGCAGAGACACTGGAGTTCATTTTCAAAGCCCCAGAGATACTATTGCAGCTTGTGATGCAGCAAAACTGTCTCCAAGATCCCTTGACTGGAAGGAGCCATGCCAATTTTCAGGCAGTAGCTTTGCAAATCTAAGTTAAAGATCGAAGGCTCGCTCTTTGTTTATAAATATACTTCCTGCAAAAAGGTATTTATTGCTTGGTTGCATGGGCCAAATTTTGCTCCCAGTGACACTTAGCCATTTCCAAAAATCAATGGTCATGTAACTGAGAAGGATTCTCTCTAGATATCAAGTACTGAGACATTCTGTTCAGGTACTTACAGAGTACTTCCCAGCCCAGTTCAGACCTATATCTGCTCTTCTACATCTGCATGTTTACTTGCAGTGTTCTTACAGCTCCTTTAAAGAGCAGACAGGGAGTTGGACAGAACAGATACAGTCATGATTTCACTACTTTTGTGGAAGATGTTTACTGTCTTCTTTGCAAAACTTGGTTAAGTTAAAATAAAATACTGAGGCCTTTTTGATAAAAAATGGCCATATTCAGCATCAGCTGAAGCAGAGACAACTCTGTCTGGGTACTCAGGGTCCGTAACACCCCCAGGGCAGTCTGTGCTCAGCTGCTGCCACCCTTGGGTGCCTGCAGACTGTGGGCAGGTTGTGGGGCTGGCTCTGCAGGCAGGGCAGACACAGCGAGGGTGCTGTTCCGAGTGAAGACATTTTTTCTAGGACCTCCCCCACATGCACGTGTTGCAAAACAGCCACTGCATCCCTTCTTTATACAACCCTGAAGAAAAGGCTGCACTCACACAAACTACAGAAGGAATTATAGCCCTAGAAACAAGAAGAACGCTTCCCTTTCATACTGCCTTTCATACAACTGTCTCAAAGCACAATACAAATATTTGCCAATTAAACTTCCCCATTCCCCTCACAGTCAGGTAAACATGCTCTGAGCTGAACAAATTATTCAAACTGAGTAATTTCTTTGATGAATGTACTCTCTGTTCCTGTTTGCAAACACCCTGTAAGCAGCTTATGATTACCTCCAATATATTCATTTATTCAGAAGTTATCCTCTGTACTTGCTACAAGTAACTTTTGGCCTCTGAACTAGCTTTTCATAAGCAGCTCTCTGTGTGGAGGAGATATTTTGAATTCAGGTTGTATCCAAGTAAAACTACCTTGGTCACAAGTACTTGAAATGGAAACATCCATTCACACATGCGATAAACAAACTTCTGTTAGGAATTGCAGCATTAAGAGTTTTACATAGTGACTTACTAATATTGGTTTAAAATTCCCTCTTGACTGTGCACTTGCAGCAATAATGAATACAGAATGTCAATGAATACAGAAGGTATATTCAGGCAGTAGCTGTGAATTTAATGGTTTTTACTAAACATTTCTTCAAATTTAAATTATTATGTCCTTTGTCTGGACCTCAAATCACCCAGTTTAATTGCTAAGAGCTGGGACTGAAACAGTGGAGTTTGGCACAACTGATGGAAATAACCTGAAAATATACTTTCCCCTTTGCTTAATTAGTATTCAACAGCATTACTCAGTTAATGGCCTTCAAAGATCCATCTCCCCTCCTCAAACACATAACCTACCTAACTACATTTCTTTCCACAACTCTTCAACTCTTTCTCTGCACACTGCCAATGCAACCACAGGCAACACTTTACAAAATACGTCTGACTTTCATCTCCGAACACAGGTCAGCCCACTTGCTTTATGCGTCTCTTCCCACATGGTGAAACTGTTGCTCTGCAGACTCCCAGGACCCGGTACCTGCTCCCACTACAAACGTTTCATGGCTCCTCACACAGGTGCACTTTTCCAAGTGCAACTAGTATTGGGACTTGCCCAGGTTTTCTCACTTCTGTGCAAAGCTGTGGCTGTTCAGGCTGTGCCCCCAAAAAAGCAAAACAAAATTACTTCTACATAGTAAAGCCAGCAATATTTAAAGTTAGGTGTATATTTAAGGGCTGTGCTTAACCAGTGCCTAACATGAGATAACATGAACAAGGGTGCTGTGGCTTCAGCATAGCTGCAGGACACTGTGAAAGAAAACCTGGAGAGAGTTCCTCTCCACCCTGCTGGAGAACACCCCTAGCCCAACGTATTTCCTTTGTGGGTGTTTTTTGATCACATCAAAACAAAAGCAATCCATTCAAACTGTGCTCCTGCTGGAATCCTGGCCACTTACTAAACCACTTGTGCTTTGTGACTGTTACATGACCTGGGAGGGGAAGAAGTGTATGTACAGAGGGTGTGCAGCAGGGAAACAGCTTTCCCCATTAAAGCCTGTCCAGGCATTCCCTAACTACACCTCATCACAGCACAGCAAGGAAAGGAAGTACTTTCCTACAGGTTACATGTAGGTTACAAGTGAGCACCTTACAGCATTGTGAAGTGGTGACTATTTTGATAGAAAAAGTGACTTTACTTCATATGACAAAGGTTGTGGACATACCCTGATGATGCAGAAAAGCCAGCTGGATCACAAGGATGCTTCTGCCACCCAGAGAGAGCTTCCACTCTCCTGACTGCCTTGGGAAGAGCCATCAGTATTTCCACCCACTCATACCCAAACCAGACAGCTACATGGGTATTTTTGTCACGTGTTTTTGAATCATGATTTGGAATAAAAAGGTTGTGTTCTAAGCAACTGAATCTGGAGACATGCCAAGACTGACAATGGGCACTCCAGAAGCAGCTAAAGTAGAAAAAAGTGAAGGAAACCACAGACCTTTCTTTTATAATGTAATGGGAAACACTTCTCTGGGATAGATAAGAAACTATGAAAAAGTACCTAGAAAAGGTATTTACATGCAAGAGGAAAACAAAACAAAACAAAACAAAAACCACTCCCTGTTTTGCTTTTTATTTACGCAGCTGAAGGGCTCCACAAAGCTGGAAAAGATGTTTCAAAATGAACTGTGCCTCTAAAATACCCCACATTCCACAGGACTACATCCTTTGCCCTTGTCTACATATGAATGAGACTGCATGAAATGAAATGCAGATTTAAACCACTGCAGATAGACTGAAATAAACCTCCATATGGACCTTATTATTCCTAATTCAGAGCTTACGCCTCAGGGTCACTTTTGTTCTCTAGGAGGACTCAAATGTAAACAAAGAAAAGCTACTTAACAGAGACACCAACATCGCAACTGCCACAATAACAATTTCATTACCTTAACTCATATTAAAAACAGCCAAGACAAACTGTTTCAGTTCTAATCTGAATCAGCAACTTGGAGCTAATTCTGAAGCACTCTCCAAGATCAGGTGTAAGATGCCAGCCTTTACTGCAAGCTACAGACAATTAAAATGGACTAGTCTGACTCCAACCACCTGACGGGCAGCAATTCCTCGCCATAGGCTCTGTAACAAGTTGCTGGATCTTTGGCAGGTTCAAGCTGAACACTTGTGGTTCACTTAGTTGACCACATAAAGCCCCAAAGCGATACAGGAAACCCAAGTTTGGGCCTGCTCCTGTGAACAGTTAGGAGTGCAATAGCACCTTGAATTATTGATCTGCCACGGTCAGAACAACACTCATACTAATATGGTGGGAAGCAGACTCTCGTTACATTCAAAGATCCCAACTGTTGCAACTCAGCACAAAAATTTCACTCCTTCTCTCATCTTCTCTGGTAAAGGCAGGTTGAAGGTGAATCTACATTAGCCTAGTAAGGTAGCAGGCTACCCCACATGCTCCACCTATACGTGAGAAATGCCCAGGAAAAATCATGCTCTGGTATTGCATCAATGCAAACGTTTACACATCTCGTGTGTCCCTTTCTGCAGAAGATACAAAGCTCCCTTGCACCGATGTATCTAGAACCACATAAGGGCCATGTCATCACTTCATGCTGTCAGGAACACTCGGCTTTCTTCTGTCAACACAGCTTCAGGATGTGCAGGTTGAACTGCTAGTTCTTCTGCTGGCCTTTGACAGCTTGTGAGTCTCTCTACCATGTTCTCCTACCTCCTATCTGCTCTTTCCTACTTCTTGTGCCTCTCCAGTGTGTATCCATTTGAGTGTAGGGCTTGTCTCCAAGTTCCATGCATAGGACCACACAGTGGGCTCTGTCTACAATCTCAGCAGAGCAATATTCACCTACCAACCTCACAGAATCATCTTAAAATGGACCCAGAGCATCCCAAGACAGACATCTGAGGTTCTGATGGACTTGGAGCATTCCAAGGCAGACACCTCACATTTTATTCACACAGCCTGTCCTGCTGCAGCATAAGAAAGGCTGACGGCACTACAAACCACCAGCACAGGAGCTTGAATTTGGCCACTGTCAAGTACAGTTTTGATCCACAGCTACACCCAGGCTAAAAACCAGCAATCAGGGCAAAGCAGTCAGAGGCCTTGGCAGATGTTCACTTGCTCCCATCACTATTCTCTCTCTTACCTTGTAAATGGTATCAAAGGAAGCCTCTTCTTGCTTGGACTTCCATAATAAAAATCAGATATATAAAAAAGTCCTTTAGTTCATATTTTTGGGTACCCTAAGCTCCTACTGAACTCTAGCTGGTGCATTAAGGCTGCTTTTAATAAACCATTTGGCATCTTGCCTATTATGTTTTTCATTTTGTTTACATTAAAAAAAAAGGTTTGGAAGAAGGAAGGGTAAAAAAGAATAAAGGAACAGTTTCCCTGGTTTCTCTGCAGGTGTTGTTGCTTTCTCTGCTTTTCCACAGTTTATTCTCTGCTTGACACACTCACAGAAGGTGTGCCATGATAAACACGACCCACTGAACCCCCAGCCTAGCACCACTCCAGCCCACACTAACAGTGCTCACCAGAAAAAGAGCCATGACCCTTTTCCCTGCAATGGTCCCCACAGGCAGGGTAAGAGCTGGTTTTGCCTCAAGATGTGTACAGCTTTCCAGGAAGGCAACAAGAGAGAGGCTAGCCAGTCCTGACTACAACTATATGCTGACAAACCACCGGCCCATGGCTCAGGAGACACATGCAGGCCAAGCCAACAATCACCACAGAACTCTGGAAGAGACAAGGAAGCAGCAATATAATGCAATAATTGAAACTTAGAGACAGTTGCCATTTCTAGCACCTACTACTCACCTTTTAGTCATTTTGCCTTTGCAATCCTTAGCTGAGGGACTTGCTGTAGTAAACACTAAACTCCTGTATCAGAGAATGAATCTGACATGTAGAAGGCTGAACTCAAGGCCACCCCAGGATTGCCAGGCAGAGTTGGGAGACAAACCACACTGCAAGAAGCAAAAAGAAAGAACAGGGAATCCTCTGGATATAGATACTGGGTCTGGATAAAGACCGCTAATAAGGAGAGCATGGGATGGACTTGAAACCTCCAAATCCCACAGGCAGAGACAGAGACCAACACCACACGAGAGGATTTGCTTTTTGTGTGCAAGGTAAATATGGTCCAGATCTTGCATCAACTCTTTAGGGCACTAGGGCAGGAAGGCATCATATCCCCATTTACTTCCTCAGGGACAATATTTTGCCTTTTATTCATTGCCAGGCCTTTTATTTACAGCTGACTAACTTCATATATCTAATATTCACCTGCTATGTTAGTGATCTTATTGGGCATAATGGCCTATCTACCTTGGGGGTATTATGGGTCTGGAGCAGGCAGAGGCGGGAAATGGAGCAGTCGTTGCATGCACTTATTTATTTCTAGTTGCCAGCAAGACCTTGGCTTCAGCGCAGCAGGATGGAAAGATTAGGAGAACAAATGTACAAATGCTATTCTTAAATAGGTCAGGGAAGAAATGACACCTATGTGCAGACAGCAAAACAGGATCCACACACAAAATCTGTTGTTTTCTCAGCTATCATAATGGTGATATTTTTAAACTGCTTAAACAGGGATTCAACATTTAACGCTTCATTGCTCAAAAAATAACCTTCTGCTCCAGAGTAGTGGAGCAGTGGAGATTCCTTCCTGCCTGACTTCACATTACAACAGGAAAACAGTCTACTGTCCTCTTATGACCTAAATGAAAAAATAAAGGTGTTTGGGGATCTCGTATTTCCTCTGCAGTTGCCCATAGCCTCCTGCAGAGAGTCTGCAACCACCAAGGTAAGGACACTGGACTTGAAATGGGACAAAAAGCCCCCAAAGGTGGTGGCATCCAGGACACCTCAGCCTCAGTCCCTGCATGGGAGAATACTTGAACCAGTAGAGACTATTCTGGTTTCGGAAATCGCACATGCTACAAATCCTAGTTAGAGCAACCAGCAGGTATTCACGCTTCTGGGATTCATTCCTGTTTCCTCCAAATTTTTGCTAGGACAAACCACTGAACTTCTCTGTACAAACACAGATGCCTTGTCTGCAGAATGTGGGAGCACTTTTCCAAGTCACTGGTGCAACAGGACACAAACTTTTTAAATGAGCAGACAAGAGCCACGACATTTCCATTCCCAACACATCAGGGTACCCTCATTTCAAGATCTCTGTCCAAAATATGTGGAGCCATCTGCAACAGCTCCTGTAAAAGGGAACTGCCTCCACTGCTCAGTAAGTGCTTCTAAAGCAGCCTTAGATCCTACTGCAAATCCATACAAAAGTACCAACTCCCAGAGCAGCAGGTGACACTAATGCAATCTTGTATCAGGTCAAAGGCAGGACCAAAAATAAGAAACCATCAAAATGCACAGAAACAAGTAAACAAATAAAAGAGCAAGGGAAGAGGAAAGAGGACAACAACAGGACTCAAAATAGATTCCTTGTGCCACACACACATCAGATTTATGGCATAAAAGCTTTGCAAAGAAACTTGATGTTAAAACAGTCCATTAACATTTACTCTGCTGCTGGCTGAAGTCTACTACTGTCTGACACCCCTACTTCCTATTTACAACTTTAGGCTTTAAAGAAAACTGAAGTACGTTAATTGAGGATTTTACAAGGCACAAAATGATAGCTGCATTGTTACATGTTCTACAAGAAGAAAAACAGGCTGAGAAATGGAGAGGACATCAGAGAAGCAGCACCTAAGGAGAGAAAACCTTTACATCTCCTCTGCCTGTCTTTATTCCTCAGTCAATACAAACAAGGGCAAAGGGTCTGGAGGTGCACTGCTGTCCCAGGCACAGGTGCCAGGAGGTACACACAGCTTGCTGAGCCTGGGTGAGGGCACTGACAAAGCCAGTGAGGACCAATCCAGCTGCAGTGACACAGCACCGAGGCACAGATGGCTTGTGACCCTCCAGCTTGGTGAGTACACACAGGATGAGAGGTCTCTATGCTTGCTCCGTATAGAACCACAGCTGAAACCTTCAACAGGCGTGTGCCCCAAAGTGTCCTCCCTCCCCAGTATGGACAAACTCCAGCTGATTTTTGGAACTGTATAGAGCATTTCCTTGAGCACACAGACAGCAAATGTGCTGCTCCTCAACAAAAACTGCCACCTCAAATGTTGTTAGTCAGCACACAGTACATGCAATACAGTGTCAACAACCTGGATAGCAAGTCAAGACGAGAAAAAGAACAAAATACCTCCAATGAGCTGAGAAAACAGGAAGTACTGAGGGGATACCAAACCTCTGGAAAAGCTGGATTGCTAGGAATGAAAGGTCAACAGAAGTGAGAACAGAGCCTTTACACTGATCCATCCTTGAGGAAGAAAAGACAAGAAAACTGGAGGTAAAATAATTTTACTAAGTGGCAGAAAATCATGAGAAATGAGCAAGATGCTGTTGCCAGGGTCAGTATCTAAAAACCTCAACCCAGAACAGATGATGTATTGTCTGATCTCAGACAAAATGAACCTGTCTAAAGGCACTATTGTTTAGGCAAAATCATGAAGCAAAGATTAAATGCTCTGGTTACAAAGCTGTGCGTCATCGTGTCTATGTGTGACTGAAAGGATACAAGAGGTCCCCCAGTGAAATGGGTGACAGCCCCAGACATCCACTGTTCCAGGTGAGATGGGAGCCTGATCTGGCTCTAGAGAAATGCCCCCAAACAGCACGGCCACCTGGACCATCCAGTGAGTGTGGCAGAAGACAGACCCTGAGAGCGAGAGCATCTGCACTGAGTAAGAATGTGATTAAAGGAACCTGGGGCACATGGAGAGGCTGCCTGAAAATCCAGGCTCTGTGGTCCAGAGCACAGTACAGAGAGATATGCAAAAAGAGCAAAGCTCAGCTCAGAGCAATGGGGTAAATACACACAGGAAACAGAATGCCTTCACAATGCAGTTTCTCCAGAACGTGAATAACAAGAGTGAATTCATTGCCTGAGGATGATCCTGTAGGAAGAAGGATCTCTGCAATAAAACCTCAGCAGACTTTCAATAGCCAGGCTCTGCACAAGAAGCTGCCACCCATTCTACAGCTACATTTGCTGCTCTGCCATTAAATCAAAGATTAATCTGATTCCAGCTGGATTGCAGAGCCAGCTGCAGTGATAAGAGGCAATCTCAGATAGGAAAAATGTCACCAAAGGCTGAAGATGTAGAATAAAAAAAGTGTTCTGAGATCAGTGGGCAAATACAAGCTGTTGATAAAAAAAACCCCTCACAAAATCAGAGGTATTATTATCACTTTATCTTGACAGAAGCTGACAGACAGATCTACTGCTTGGCAGCAGGACTGTGGAAACATGAAATGATAAAACATATTTGATAAAGAAATATCATCATTTTTGTAGAAACTTATGTCCCTGCAAGGCCTTAAAAAAGAGGTTTTGATTAAAAAGCTATAACAGAAAAGGAAGACCAGAGAATACACTAAACCAATTAAAAGCCACACTAAATTACAGGCCACAAAGACTAACCATGATCTACAAATCATCATTGAGTGAACTTATTCCCAGCAAGGTTAATTCCTGGCCCTGCATTTACCTCAGAGGCCTTTAAAGAAATTATTGGAGCCAAAGACGTGATGAACATCTTGAGCTGCAGCAGCTCTGCAGACTCTGAATTTGAGGCCATCAGCACACACTGCAGAGCTCAGGGCCAAGCACCTTCATCCCGGGGGTTTCTCTGCAGCAGTGGGTGGGGTCAGGGTCACCGCAGGGACCCGGTCAGACACGGGTCCCACTCCAGCCGAAGGGCTGCTCATTATCCTTCTGTCTCTCCTAAGCAGGGCAAGGCTGGAGGCAGCCACAGCCAGGAGCTGGGGCCACAGCGCAGCCCCATGGCCTCTTCATGAGCTGGAGACCTACAGCAGCCCTTGTCCCTTCAGCCACTCAAAGAGACTGGTATATATGAAGTTGCTCTTCTACTGGCTTGATTTTGTCAGCTCCTCCCTAATTTACAGCCTTAGGCAGATGCCTGCTTTTCCCTGCCCAGCCCTGAGGTACCAAAGTCCTACACAGCAGCTCACAGCAACACCAAGACGCCTCAGCAGCAAACCTAAGAAGTGCAAGTATGGAAAGCCAGGTCCCATTCCATTTACCAGCTGATGCCTTACGGCTCACTAAGTGCATTTGCTCAGACAGAAAAGGAGCCATCAGCTACAATCCCTGGAATGTGACATGTCCATGCACACCTTACTAGTCAGAAGCACTGTCCACATCACAAGCCAGGAGAAAGGACCATGAAAAAAACCCTATGGAGTACTTCCAAGGGCTAACTACCCCTGCTCTTCAGAGAGCATCAACCTTTAGTAATTCCTGGTGGTCACTAATGGCAGCAAAGACATGCAGAAAGGGCAACTTTACAGAATGATGTGTGCATGTCCCAGTGGAAGACAGAGGATTAACACACCAAATTATCACCTAATCGTAATGGGAGACTCCAAATGATTTCACAGACAGTAATGCAATACCGTCTCCTTGACGGGCCAGATCACTGCCTTCTCTCTGCAAGACTACGTCATGATATACCAGCCAGCACCATCCTCAAACTTTTGCCAACAACATGCACCAACCATTAGAGTGCCCCTGTCCCCAGAGAAACAAGTTACAGGAATAAAAAGTTACTCTTACTCCCCAGTCTTTGCTAGGACTGTTTGGCAGATTAGAGATCCACACCACCACTGAGATACACAGACCTAGGACAGGAGAAAGCTACAGAGGAAAACCATCCCAGGATATACTACTGTAAACGTTGAGAGTTTTGTTTCCCCCTTGTGATAAATTTCAGAGGGAAACTTAAGAGCAGACTCTAGGAAAAGGCAGTGATCACCCGTCCTGTTTGTTTAGTCTTTCTACCTGAATGAAAGTATCCACTCAATTTCAAGAGATGAAGGGGTCTTTTTGCAAAATTAACAATTTCTTGCAGTTCAAACACTTACTGTTTGTCATCAAAAACAAAATAAAACAATAAAATCTTAACATACCGGAAGAGAGAAAATATTTACCTTGAGTAAACTTTTCCCAGGGTGCAGGCACAACTGTAAACAGGAGGAAATGTTATAAAGAGACATGGTAGAAGCTGTTTGCAACTACACACCTCAGAGCCAAAAGGGATACGAAACTAGATCTCCTCCCTTCAGGAGTAAAGAAAAATTGTCACAAAGAACCACAAATTATTTATTAAAGAGAGTATGATGCCACAGGGAAACAAAACAAAACCTGAAATCATCTAGATGCAGACATTTCTAGAGATTCAAGAGAAACCAGGTAACAGTACACAGAAGACAGCTCTCTTCTTTACTATCTTTAATTCAATTCTGCTTATCAGCATCGTCAGTACAGCTAAAAGTGCAAAGACTTTAACACATTTCACATGTTATTCAATTTCCACCAAATCCAAACAGACTACAGTAATGTTGTATAAGACTTCTACGGGCCCTTCCAATCTGCAAGCTAAACACTTCTTTAAGAACTAAATGAATTCAGCTTCCTTGCCTTTGTGAGGAAAAGCCCTGGCTGCTTGCCCTTTCTGTGATTCAGACACACTTGGCCTAGCCATGAGAAGGGCTGCATTCCCTTTGCTCCCACCGAAGTCAAGGGCATCTCTCAGGCTCCACACACCAAAAACCAGGCTGCAGGCCACAGGAGCCAAAGCCAAGCTGCCAGCTAATAAGTGCGCAAACCCTGGGAGGACAGAAAGTGTGAAGGCAAAGCCCGTGGCTCAGAATGGACAGCCCTGTATCATTTTCTGGGCATGCCAGGCACATGGAAGTCCTGCTGTGTAAGTGGGCACACTTCTCCATCTCATTGTGGGACCTGAGTCTAATGTGGGCTGATGCAGGATGGTGCACATGGAATGAGCCTCTGCTGGAAAATGTGGGCCATCACATCATGGTTTATTACTGTTTCATTACCTTTAGATTCTGTTCAGCCTGCAACAGCACCCAAATAAATTCAATATTTTACAGATCTTGTTCCTGTGTTATTTCCTGTGTTTTAAAGTATTTCTCCTCCGTTGTCTAGAAAATATTTTTACAGAATGCTAACATTTTGGGCATCTGAAGAGTGATTTATTTCAAGTTTATAAAGCCCTTTATCAGCTACAATTAAGTAAATCCCTGAACACCATACAGGTAAATGCCAGTAACAGCCATCCCTAATTCCAATAATCTCAAAGCACTTCTGGAGTAATCAGTGAATTCTTATTAGACAAATCACACACTTGTCTGTAGAGCAAGGGCCAGAATCCTGGCCTTTCCACTGCTGAAAGTCTCAGCCTTTCGGCCTAAATGAGAAAAGGCACTAAGGGCAGACCCTGCAGACTGTACACACACAGCCTGTGCCACACAGAGCTTACCTCAGCATCAGAAGCTGAATGCAGCTGACCTGAGCCAGCCAGAGCACAGGTACCAGTCTACAAAGAGCTTACAAATTAGGAAATCAATGCACAGAGATCAAATTACCATTCTTAATTGCCCTAAAAAATCTGTGGATGCAAAAATGATATAAATTAACTAACATGCCACCACCTGTCCCTGACACACACCTCGAAAACCCTAACTCCTCCTCTTGCAGCTCAGCATTCACCACCAGCAGCAGTTAAGGTCCCCAGCTAAGAAATGCAACTGAGTGCCCTGGTTCTGCCCCCTGTACACACAGCACTTAAGACATCAAATCTATATTCTGAATTAAATTGTACAAAGCATCTCCTGTACTCCAGGGAATAGCAATCACTATCAGTTGAAAACAATGACAGCAAAATCATTTTTTGCCCTAGTGTACTGCTGCACGTGTTCACCTTCATATTCTGACATTTAAAGACTTGCCTATAGGTCTACGAGCAGGTGCACCTGGTCACATTCCTTATTGAATACTCTCCTGCTATGTACATTGATCACATCCCCTCTGCACGTTTGCAGTCCCTGACCCCCGATCCTCCAATCTTCAGCTACATCTCTTAGTGGCTGATTTCTTTCAAAAAATTAATTCTGCTATTGACATCCTCATAATTTCTTAATGGGAACGAAGGCCCTTCAAACAGCCTTCAGTACCCAAATCCAATCCAAAAATCAGAAGGTCTTTTCCCATCCTGCCTCCCTGTGTGGGAACACAGGAGGAAATGCCAAGAATCAGATGTTCTCTTCTGCTCTGTAACTGACTTATCATAGGGACTCTGGCCAATTGCATAATTACAATGTGACTCCATTACCTCATTTCTCAGTGGCTACAATTATGCTGTAACAAATCCCTGGTCACCTGGGACTGATTCTGTGCTTGAGATTCTGCCTCCCTGAAGGCATCTGACAGGCACAAGCCATACTCATGGGAAAGTGAAGGTATCTGACAGGAACTGGTCATGCATTTTCAGCGAGTTACATGTCCGTGGCTTGAAAGAGAATCTTTTCATGGGAATATGCCACTGTTCGGGAAGGCTTCATCAGAAGGATGTGTCTCTGGAGAAAATAGAAAAGGAAGAGTATTTCTGTTTTCTTAGAGAGCAGCTGAAGAAAGCACAGAATTGGGGCTGGGAAACCTGGTTCAGTGCAGGCACCAGCACTGTAGGTGCAAGGCAGGGGATCCAGATTCCCCAGAACAATTTTTCCACTCCTCTGTGAAATCTTAATAGCATTTCTTCCACTCCCACTCTATTACCAAAAACTTTAAAAGATCCTCGTTCAAGGGAGATATCAAAGACAAAACCATTCCCTACCTGGCCCCACAACGGGGAAAGCTCACGTTCCACTTACCTGTGAGTGGTGCTGTGTATACACAGATGTGTATCACAAGATGAGCTGTCAAGAGTCCAAGGATGTCAGATCTCCTCCACTCAACCTCCCTCCAACAAAGAACCAACCTGCTGGCCACCTCCCAGGGATTCTTACAGATTATTAATTCATTAATGACTGGTGAGTACTTAGAAAAGGTACAAGGTAAGGGACTTCTGTTATTTCCCATTATTATCATGGCTATCTGACATACATGCCACAGGAGACTTGGATCTATCTTTTGTAGGAACCTGTGATGCTGGACTCAACACAAACCAGTTCCTCCAAGAACAACATGTGAGTTG
Organism: Picathartes gymnocephalus; assembly: GCA_013390045.1. Taxonomy (NCBI): domain Eukaryota; kingdom Metazoa; phylum Chordata; class Aves; order Passeriformes; family Picathartidae; genus Picathartes; species Picathartes gymnocephalus. Next base: position 114,326 of record WEKY01045497.1, on the reverse strand, counting down.
AAAGTGAACGATGATCTTGGCCTAGAACCTTTCAAAAGAGCTCTGGAGATAGGCATAGAGCCACATGCTCTTAACATGCAAATGCAGCAGTGTGACATCGGTGTGTCCCGTGAGACTCTCTGAAGCAGGCCTTCTACCAAAAGCTCCTGTTCATCCAGGGATCCTGGCAGATAGGAAGATGTCTCTGTACTAAACCATTTCTGTGTAACATCTGCTGACAACTTAAAGTGCCACCAAAGGGATTTGGGATAGCTTTCCTACTCCACAGCAACAAATGCTGAGGCAGACATTCTTGCAACTTGGCTGCAAGGATGGTAACTCCCACCAGAGGGGAGGAGAGGACCACCAGGACTTTGATCTACTGGAACTCATCAGCCTTTCCTTCTGCTCTTTCACCCAGCTGACAACACAGAACACACTGGGCAGACTCCCCCTAGAAAATTACTTACTATAATCTAAACTGCAATGCAAATACATTTAAACTCTATCCTCTTTCAGCAGCCAGTACTACTTAGTTTGACAATCCAATTGCACAAAAGAGATCAAAGCAAAGGCTGGAATTTGCACAAGCACGTTTACACTGGCTGTCTACACCACTCAAAGCAGGGGATTTATAAGTGAAACAGTTAGGCTGCTCCCATTTTTCTGACAAGCCCGGAACTTCCTTCTAGTACCTAAATGGGCTACAAGAGAGCTGAAGAGAGATGTTTTAAAAGGACATGTAGTCATAGGAGGAGAAAAAATGGCTTCAGACTGACAGAAAGCAGGTTTAGATTAGATGTTAGGAAGATGATTTTTACTGTGAGGGTGGCGAGGACCTGACACAAGCTGCCCAGAGAAGCTGTGGCTGCCTCATCCCTGGGACTGGTCAAGGTCAGATGGGGCTCTGCTGAACCTGGTCTAGTGGAAGGTGTCCCATGGAAGGGGAGTTGGAACTGATGGTCTTTAAGGTCTCTTCTAAGCCAAACCATTCTATGATTCTGTAATGATTCTTCCTCCCACACCGACAGCATGGATTGCCTTCAATTTTTTGTAAGACAAAAGACCAAAGAAACATCTACTCTGCTGCCAAAGCTGTGCTTGCAGTTCTGAAAGTTGCTCCCAAGTTTGCTTTTCTGGCAGGCACATCAGCACAAGACAGAGACACCCCCAGCAACAAGTGCCCCACTGAGCAAGCAACTGGTCCCTGCTGACTTCCATGGAAAAGCTGGAGGAGAGATGCACTCCCATCTAGCTGCAGCATCACCACTTGCCCCAGCAGAGAACACTGCAGCTGTTCTGGTGCCCCAGGAATTACATACATCTACTCTCTACCCACCTACCCTTAGTAAAAAATTTACTTGGATCACTTGCTGGCAACAGCTGCCAAAAATTCAATTTATGTGTATGTATGTGCACACATCAAAAATCAGTGTTTATCATTCAGTTTTCTCACTAATCTCCTTTTTACCCAACACTGTGGATGTAGGGTAATGTGACATTAAAAGGACTTTGCAAGATGATCAGTGCAGGCAGTATGCAACACCTTTCCTTCTAGATGTGCAGTTGCCTACAATTTCTGATAATGCACCTTCCCAAAGGTTTTGGCAAAAATATGTGTTTGCATTGCAGAACATCAAGAGACAATGAGGCAATAAATTCTCCTCTCCATCCTTCATTCCAAGACATAAACAACTTGGCAAGTTGAGTGATAAAGAACCAATATAATTATGTGTCATTAAGCTGTAACTAATAATGGTAGAGAATGGATAAGTGCCTGCTGATTAGAAATGCTATCAAGGAAATTCTAAGATGTGGCATTAAGGCATACACTGAAAATGGAACACATTTCATGCTTCTCCTAGAAATACTGAATTCTATTTCAAGCTACCACCTCTTGTTGTTTTACTTGGAATGAGCACTTTCTACCATAAAAAGTTCTTCCATCAAGAATTTTATGAAGGAGTCAACAAATAGCATCTACCAACGAAACAGACAGCCTCCAGGTCCCCTTTGTCAAAACAAAGCTCTTCTCATTCTTCCTTCAGAAAGACACACCAGCCTGGTCAGAAAACACTTCCAGACCTCGCTGCACAGCTCATTTGCTCCTCGTGCAAGGCCTCCCCTGAATCTGTGCCTCCCTGGGACAAAATTAATGCGCCACACATCTTATCCATACATTTCTAAAGAATATGATGGGATTCAGTAATGCAGCAGAGAAATTACTGCCCATTTCAGGTGCACATGGAAGGCAGTGCTCAGCTCCCACGGGAATCCACCTCCAGTTGCATGTGCCTCACCATCCATGTGGGAAGCAAATGCTTCTACTCATCTTCCAAGCCAAAGTCAGACTTATTGAGGACATATACCTGCACATTACCTTCAGGGCCTGGCCAAGATTAACATCTTCTCTACCAAGAACCCACCTAAATTCATGAAGCATTCCATATTTTTAACAGGTTGCCCAGAAAAGTGGATGTCCCAATGCTGGAAGCGTTCAAGGCCAAGTTGGTAGAGACTCTGAGCAAGCTGCTCTCCTGAAAGGTGTCCTTGCCCATGGCAAGGGGCTGGAACCAGATGATCTTTAAGGTCCCTTCCAGCACAAGCCATTCTCCGATTCTGTGACCCTACATGACTGAGACAGCTGCTGGTGCTTCCACAGACCATTCAGGTCCTGGTCCCCAAGATCACCACAGCAGTGGTTGAACAGTGGTTCTGGTATTTGCAATGGGGAAACTGGGAGCCACAGAAGGATTTGGAACTGCATTCCTTTAAGTCTGAAACAGGATTCACATCAGATAATACAAATTTCTGATGACTTGTGAGCTAAAGAAGAAAGCTGCTCTGCCCCTTTGGCTCTGACTAGTTCCACTGACTTCTATGGCATAGAAGTCTGACGGAAAAAAAGCATAAACCCTCTTCTAACCTGTCTTCTGATCCCACAAAACATTTCCATGTCGCCAGTATCTGACAAGCCACTAAGACAGAATCTGTGCCAGTTTTCTGGGCTTGCACCATTCCCAGCTCAGCAAAGTCCCACAACAGTTGAAAGCTGGGTCCTTTATCAGAAGGTGAGTGTTCAGCATTTCTGATGGAACTCAGTCATGATTATCTGGGTAATCATTATACCCTTTCAGCAATTATCATCAGCACTAATAAACTTTGGCTGCTGCAAACTGGAAGAATATCTTGATCTAATTTACCGTCAGGGCATTATACCATAAAGTACAACATATGATGCCAGTCTGACAAGCTGATACTGCAGACTGTGTGAATGGAGATGAATGACTTCCCAAGTCTTTGCAGAAGGTTTGTTTGCCCTCAAAGAAACAAGTTTCCATTCTTCCAAAGGCTGCACAGACAGCAGAACCATGTATTCTTTCCTCTGTCTATAAGGAAGCACCTCCAGGGTTGAAGCCCTTTTCTGAGTAACTGGCCTACGCCTGCACTGATCTGAAAAATGCCTCTCCCAACAACTCTTGAGAGGAAGTCTCGTGAGAAGGAAAGGACTTTGAAGGTAGCTACAGAAAGGAAGAATGTGCTAGAAAACAGCAGAAATCCTGAGACTATGTTCCAATTGCAAATGCCATCTAGGATGTCACACCAAGGTAAGAATTGATGTGTTATTAAACACAGCTATTTTATAAACCTCAATTCTGTATATGGAGGTCTATACTCTCAATTAAATGAAAAGTTGAGGTCAGACACATAACTGCAGGCAGAATTTGGCCAATGATCATTATTTTTCATAAGGACTGTCCTCTAGGCTAGGAGGTGTGTCATGATGGCCCAAGGTAATTAACTCAGACTAAGAAAACAGTACTGACAGACTATTTTTTTGCTGACAGTCATCTCTGTCAGGTCCTCTCTGTGAGAGCTCCATTCAGATCCCAGAAGTTTAACTGCAAAATAATTCAACATAGGGCATAGATATACCCTCTATATCTAAGACTTAGCCGGGATGCTGCTTAGAGATTATTTTCCCCCGCTCTCTCAATTCTAACCTGGTTACATGTCTAGAACTTAAAGCTAAAGGGGAGAGAGATAATGTTTTTCTCAATATCACAGAAAAAACCACAGAAAAACTGGCTTCCTCTAAAGTATTGGGCCAGAGTTGCAATTGCATTTTCACTTGTTTTACTAGACCCATAAAACATCACGGTGCAGGGGAAGACATCTCAAGTACTGCTCAAACTGAACAAGAGCATGGGCGAGCTCTTGAGTTGAGGGGAACCAGCCTTCTGGAATGCCACCAGCACAAGCACAGTGTGGCAGTAATTCTGGTCCCACCTTCTGCATTCAGAGTGTGAGGCTCAGACACAGAAATGCAGCTCCACAGGCTGTGGGATTCTGGGTAACAGAACTTCTGCTCAGGCAAAGCACAGGGAAGGGAGAGCCCACAGGAGCAGTCTCTAAGATGTGGTTCCAGTATCCACAGCTGGCCTAAATTTTACTCCATGCCAGGAAGCAGCTTTCTCACAGACAGCTGCTGTTACAGAGCACTGACACCCACCATGGAGCAACTGGGCATGCAATATTAATAGCATCAATGAGAAAATTAGGAACACACATCAAAACACTGAGAGTTGTTTTTATAATATTTGGCTTTAAAAACAAGTGCAAAAGGAAAGGCATTACACTCAGCTAAGCATGTTTAGAGGACTTTGCTCTTAACACATGATTCTGCAGCTTTTAAACACATACACATATGCAGAATGACCTGTTAAGGATGGGGGAAAGCTGCTGCCACCTGTAACTCAGCAAATCACAAATTATACGAAGAAATAAAAATCAATACTGCTCTGAAGTTTAGCCTGGCAGGAAAAAAAAGTCAAAACTACCATAACAAATGGCTGCTGAAAAGTCAGTCAATGAGAAGTGCTACTTTGGCCATGGTTTTTCTCAAACATGGTCATTCCCTTGGAATTTGAGCCAAAACATTCTCATCTGCACTACACTGAGACCCTACACTGAATACAACAGACGCAAACCAATACTGCAAATAAATTAGTACACACTCATTTGCTAGAATTTTTCTAGTAACAGAAAATTATAAAAGAGCATAAAAAGTTAACCTAATTTAGAAATCTCCCCTTCTATATTAAAACACTGACATTGGACCAAACTACACAGACCCTATCTGCATCAACAGACAGTATAGATGAAACACGGATGCAAATACCATCAGCCATGTAATCTCCATAAGAAGACTGTTGGATTTGGGGATTTAATAAATCAAGGACAAGTACAAAGCATAGAAATATTATCTTGAGGGTATACTGGTTATTACTGGTGTCCCTTTTGACTGGAGTAGGAACTGCTCAGCCATAGCTAAGTCTCCACAGATGGCCACAGCCTGATCTGAGCTCTCTGCCTGCACTCTAAGCAAGTTGATGCACGTGTCTGCTCTGAGAGCTGCAAAAGCATGTGAGTGCAGCACTGTGCCCACACGAGCATGACCTGCAAGGTGTCCATCATAGTCCTGTCCTGCTGACAGCTACGGGCATCTATCACTCCCAGCCTGGAAGACATGTGCTCTATCACTGCCATAAATCTGCCATGATGCTAATAGTGAAGTCTTCGTGTGATTTTAGATGTGTTTCTCTGATAGTTCTGCCACTTTAACATCCACCCACAGAGAGGACCTGACATCTTTTTAAGTAGTTTGTTGAGACACTACAACCTGATGACTCAACTTAGTTGTCTTAATCTGCAACAGACTCAGAGCTGTTCAGTAAAGTAAATACGGGTTATTTCCCCTCAGAGCAGGCGAAAGATGGAATCAACAACTAATACACCTGCCCTACTTTTCTCAGTTACCTGGTTTCATTTTGAATCAAACTCTGTCTATCTTCTGCTTCAGCCTGTCTTACACATGTGCAGCCTCCCTGCCTTCACTGGCACTCAGGCCAGACAGTCTGAAATTACATCACTGGCATCTTGCTGCAGCTTAGATGGCATCACCTCAGGTTACACAGGACTGGGAGAGACCCACTGGGTCACCAAGTACAACCCCTGCTGTCCAGGCAACCATGTCACCTAACCCCTTTGTAAGTGAATCAAAAATAGTTATGAACCATACCTCACTGGGCACACTCCAGGCTAGCCATGAATGATATACTGTGGTGTAAACTGACTTGGGGAAAAGTACACAGACATATCCAAGGCAAATTAGAAACTGCAACAAGCAGGGAGGCAGCTTAGTCCAATGACCAGGGAATGAGACAGGCAGCAAGATGGCTGGGTCCTGCTGCTGGTTCTTGTTCTTCCCTGTTCCATCCACGGTGCCATTGCTCCATCCCTCAGGTTCCTCTGGACTGAGACCAAGATAACAACATTGTCCCTCCTTCCTTCACAGATTGCTTGGAGCACTATGGCAAAAAGAGGGACACAAGAACTAAGTATTTTCATCTACTTAATCTCCCCAGCAGGTTTTTAAAGCCCATTTTAAGGCCCTCCTTTGCAATTCAGTCTGTAGATAATTTCCTACCTGCATCTCCATAAAGTTTAATCTGTCATAGCCTGGCAAAGATGTAATTTCATCCCTCGGCTCTTCTGACTTGAGACTGTGGAGCTTCTCTTTGTGGATAAAGTATCAAAGCAATAGCTCTGAGACAACAGCCCTTTGCATCTCACAACCCATGTATTATTCTCTCTAAACATAGTTTAACTGGCCAGAATCAAAACTTTTTCTCTCCCCTCATGTCTCCTCCCCATGGTGCACACAAACACAGATAAAAGCAGCAGAGACACAGAGAGAGGATGGTTTATCCCACAGACAGGATTATTGCATCATGATGTAATGACCCTGTTCAGGAAAGAAAAAGGTTATTTATATGACAGCCTAAGTTGTAAAAATACCAGTTCCTTTTCAAAATGGGGTAAAATAATGTCCATTTAAAGTTATGCTGAAGAAAACATAAAACACTTGTCCAGTGAAATGGAGCACAGCCCAACTGGCCTCGATACAATTCCTCTCCAGATACACGTAACACACTGAATCAAACAAGCAGGAGTGTTCCTCAGCTGAGTATGCATGGAAAGGAGATGCTATGCTGCATTCTATGTGTATCTTCAAACATCCAAGAGTCCTTTCTGTACCCTACAAAGGTACATGGCAAAAAGAGCCATTTCTGTGTTTCACTTCAGGCGCAAAATGCTACAGACCCAACTGTTTCAGTTGCCCCTTGTGAAGACTTTACATTTGTACCTGTTTTCTTCCACCTCAGAACAACTGGAGGGAGGAAGGCCACATGCTGCCTGCATATGAAGCAACCCCATTAAAGAATAATTCAAGGCCAGGCTTATTCTCTCTTTTTAGACATTTAGTGACGCTTTGGCCATGACTAAAACTCCAAGGCTGAGTTAATCACATTTGTGACTACGAATTCCTCAAAGGGACTTATTTCTAATGAATTTTCCAATGCTATGAAAATAATAGATACAGTATTTGCCAGCGAAAACGCTGTAAAAGAACACTGATGCTACTGCCCCAGCACAGCACACTTATTTCACTGCACTGTTGATATTCTGCTAAAGTGAAGTGTATGTTATTAAAGCAAATATTTACCAACAGATACTACAGTTGCGAAAGTAATATAGTCCTTCCATGTAAAAATAGGCTTCCAACAGGAAACACAAGGCATTTGGCAAGTCTTAGCCTGCCAAGGGCAACTGCTCCATGTCCTGTTTCCAGGACAAGAAAGCCCTCCAGTTACTCCAAATTCTTCCAGTGGTGAATGCTGAGCTTGTCTGGTAAGTTTTCCGAGCCCAGCTGAAATCCTAGAGCAGACACAGAAAGCTCTGAGACTGAACTGGCACCAGATGCTTTAGAAAACAAGTGATTTTCATTTTGTTACAGAAATATGAGAAGGCCAAAATGCTTTATTTGTCAGCACAGGAACAGCCACTCATCTAAGAGCATGAATATTCTGTTGAAGTTGTTATAAAATCAGACTCTTCCAAGGAAACCCTGCACTGAGTAACAGTGCCATGTGCCAACTTACAGTGCTCTCTACACGTGTATGAGACAGGAAATGTATTTTCTATAGCAGATGAACAGCAATGACAGCCTTCAGACTAGAGTATGGAATATCATTTGCAGCAAATTCCAGCCTCTCAAGGAGCAGCCTACAGTATCTCCCTACTAGTTCAAAGACTCCATACAAAGGCCAACTCAACATCATACATCTACTGCAATGTTTTCTCTCAATTAACTACGAAAAAGCGTATTAGGCATACATCAAAACTGCATTGCAGCTAGAGCTGCCAATTACTTATGGCAAAAGGGAGACTGATTCATCCGACTGTATGTGGGCCTTGGCTGGAGTTTTCCCAAAACGCAACAAGAAAAGAAGAAAACCTCAGTGAACCTCCCCCTCATTCCCACTCCTTCCTCCCCCACAAATCACAGTCAAGAGGCCTGCGCTTGCAAAAGCAGCATTTCTTGGAGGATCCTTTCTTCAAATCACTCCTTTTCTAAATTCAGACAAAACACACAACTCAAAATTCATTTGCATACGATATATACGCATACAAGGACACCCCTCCCAAACAGAAGCAAAAGGCAATGCAAAGGGTCTAAAGTACCTTTAAATCCCCAGTACCCAGGGATCCCTACATCTTCTGCTCCAAATCTCACAGCGTTCCGTGGCCACCTGTGCAGACTGCAATGGCTACCTGACAACACTCAGCTTGGCACCAGCCTGCAACAGCTGAGCAGGGGCTGGGGGGCCTTGTCTTTCTGCTCACAGCAGTCACAGAACAGAACATTTCTGCTAAGCTCAAGCACATCCTGAATCCAGACCTTTTCACAAGCTCCCTGTGTCAGATGCATTTAACACCTAATAAATCACAAGTAGCAATTCTCCATCCAAAATGTACTTCCTTTACTTTGTGTGTTTCAAATGAGCCTTGTGGCCTCAGGGGTGCCAGGGGTCTTCTCTCCCTGGCACTGCTGGACGGAAATTGTTCCTATTAGTTGCCAAGGACCCATTTAGGCACCTACCAGGCTAGGTTTTCAAGGTCCCCGGCCACACCAACACCACTATTCCCCACAGTGAGTTCAGGACACAAAACTTCAATCATGTTTACTTCTAACTGCTATCTTTCATTGCTCTGACAGCACCCTACCGATGACCTTGGGCATCTGACTTCATCCTTTTATTTCCAGTGTATTTGACAGGAGTCAACCTGGCACCCAGCCCCCTGGAGCAGTCAGACCCTGCCTTAACACATCTCTGCTGTTTTCCAGGCCTGACTTTTAGGCATTTATTGTAAATCTTTAAAACAGTTTTCACAGAATATATGCTTCAAGATCCTCAGAGTGCAGAAAAATGCTAGATGCATGCACTTACTGCTCACTGACTTCTGGCACCAACATTCAAAATTCCAGGGAGCACAGAAGGAAGCCTGAGCTGCCCCTTCCATAGCAAGGGGGATCAGCAGTTAGACATGGCCAGCTCCATGGATCACAATGCAGTGCCTCACCAGCACTGCAGGGTAGACCAGTGCAAGGTGTCTTCTGCCTCATGACCCCACCAAGAGAAGCCAACAGTCTGATGAGAACTTGTGCTTTAGAGGCTGTTGGATTACGCAGGAGCACAATTTTTTCCTCTCCTTGCCCAAAAGCCAGTCCTGTTATGGCCTGATTTTGGGATTATATTTACCAGACTGCTTGTGGGTACATACACAGCTATGTGTAATTCCTGTTCCAGTACACAAGCAATTACACTCAGGAGAGATGCAGTCCTCAAACAGAGTCACATGTGTTGAGGTGTACCCATGAGGGCAGCCTCTGCCATTCTGTTGAGATCAAAAATGCAAACAACATGAAATGCAGCTCAAAAAGTACTCAAGAATCAGGTAACAGACCTCTTGTGTCATGTGTGGGCCTGGAAACTTCATCCACGTGCTGTTGTGTTCACTAAGTGAGAGGAAAGAGAGCTTACCAAACCAAGGACTTAGAACTGGAAAACTACCTTGTAAGCAGATTCTTACTGCTTCTCCTTACTACATGACAAAGACTGGTATTCACCCTGAGTGTCCAGAGTGCTCCACAGACCATGGGAGAAAGCAGGGCATGCCCTGAAGAGCAGGTTGCTCAAAAGCTCTGTTCATATTACAAGTTATGGCGTAGAAGTGCCTACAACAGTGCTTTGTGGACAATTTACTTCAGAAACACACAAAGGTAGCAGAAGTTCCCACATTTCAGTATCACTATCGATTTCAAGAACAGTCCAGGACACAACCTCGATGTGTGAACTGTCAACATACCGCAGAAAAGAATAAGACTCTACTCTCAGCTTATTCCTTCTGAAAAACTATTCATTAATGCCCCCAAAGAAGAGGATTCTGCACTCCCCTAGTGCAAGAAGAAGTGGAGACAGAGCAAGAGCATGAAGAGAAGGTGTGGTACAGGATGGGGCAGAAATGAAAGGAGAAGACTGTCCCCACAGACTGCCACTCTAGATACTTCCAAATACTACCCCACCTCTTTCTGGTCCACGCATCCTACAAAGTGCACGGTGCCTTCCTCAAAAAAAAACAAACCAGGGAGCAAATTCTGTCTGGTTTAGTCTTTTTTCTTGCTAGAAATCTCACTTCTTCCCAGCTTGAATTCTCTGGAATGAAGAGAGGAGAGTCATAGCACAGCACAGCTGATGTAGACCACATCTGTAGGAAATAAATAACCAGGATGCCAACCTGAGCTGGCTAGGCTTGCTAAAAAGATCAAATGTGGATGTAAGCAGCTCTTTTCTGGAGCAGGCATCGTTTCGGTTGTTGAAATATTCATGCACCAATAGGAGCTGTGGTATCAATGTCTGTCCCTGACACAAACAAACCTGAGCTCAAAGCATGACAATCTGTGTTGTGCACAGTGGAATCACAATTAAAAGCACTTCCCAAGCCTCCATTTCTTCATGCATACATATGACAGCTTTTCTGGTGATACATCAAGAGCATCCCAAATCCAAGTCTACAATCTTCTGCCTGTGAGGGCAGGAGACATTAAAAACAGCTTTAGCAAATGCCCAGGATTTTAATTGTGTGCCTTCAGTTTTTCCCTCTCAGGTTTACCACGCACCAGCAGCTCTGTGGTTCATCTGGGGAGTGGCTGGATGCACCTGATAAATATGAGCTGGCATCTGGGCACTACAGGTTGAATCAAGACTCTCTACAGGGAAGCGCCTAGAAAATTTCTGGAGGATTTTCTCCTTCACAATAGTGAATAGAGAAGGAACAGACAGAAAATGGAAAACATTAGGCCTTTCACTCCCCTCAAGAGACACAGAGAAGTACTTTCCAGAGCCTTTTCTAAATAAAGGAAACCGATTTTTTGATGCCAGCAAATGGACAGAGACTGGGGGGGGAGGGTGGGGGCACAGCTGCTGCCCCTTCAGCAGTACAGTCTGCAGAAATGAGCCCACTCAGGTGACATGGCAAGAAAATGCTTCAGTACTGCCCTCGTCACGTGCATCCAACTGTGCATACACCCTACAGAGCAACATTGAGCTTGCTAAGGTGCCAGAGCATTTTCAACACTTGAGGATTAGAAAGTAAATGAGAATGGTTCGGCTCTGGAGTCTGTGCCATACTGCAATGTCGAAATAGCAGTTTGTTTCAGGCTTATGGGGATCTACGGCTGGACAAAAATGACACTGCAGTACCTTGAGTTGTGGCAAAGTCAAGCACATGCATGAGCAGCAAGCTGGACCATAGCACAGAGGTCAGTGGTCCACATGCCAGGTGTCACTTTAGAAGTCAAAGGGTCACATCCAAACCTTTGTTTCCAATCCCTGAGAAAACACATTTTTGCCACCGGGACAATAAAGAAACATGAAATTACCCAAAGATTCCTTGAGCATGTTTTAGATCCAAATTGTCTTAATTTGCTACTGATGGCAGTAAGACAGTACACGTGACCAGAGCAGAGCAAAAGATGTGTATCCAACCTCAACTTTGCCATTTCCCAACTTTATAAGCCTTACAGTGCTGTATGAGAACACCACACTGAGCCCCAAATCCAGCATATGGAGGCACTGAATACTATTCCAACTGTGGAACTGGCAGCAACAACTCCAAGGCAGAGATGTGCTTTGCTCTGCATCACTCAAGACTCAGTCACATCTGTCGGTACACTACTAGATAAGGAACTGACAAAAAAACTAATGTTGGGAAATGGGCACACTGAATATATAACAACACTATTTTACCCTTGAATACTTAATGCACACAGCCATCATGACAAGTCTTTAGAGCAAAACAAAGCAACATTCATAGCAGAGGCTTCCTAATTGAGCAGGACATGCCCAGTTTAAGAGGGACATGATTTCCAAGTCTGCCTCTGGGAGGAATGATACAAGACTGGACATCAGAGTACCTGGAGGAGCACCTAGCCCAGTGCTCCAAGAGCCAGACTTGCAGGTAGGGCTGGTGCCATATGCTGACACAAAGATCCTCCCAGCCCAGGAGCCAATGACCTGGAGTGCTTGTAGACCTGCCTGTCCCGTGCCCAGGGCTCCCTGGGATCAAGAGCTCCAGAAGATGGGGACACAAGACTGCATCAACAACATCACAGGCTTCCTGGATACCTGTCAGTGGGACTGCCAGGGCATATGCCATGGTGCTTGCCCAGAGCAAGGTGCACCCACCTGCCACATTCCACACCACCTGAGGCAGTAAGTGTCACCTTGCAGCCCAATTCCCTGTCTCAGAAAATCTACGAAGCCAACTCATAAACACTGTACTGTCAGAGCTAAGTTGGAACAGTGCAATTGAACATGCAAAATGAGAAGTCCTTTGGCTATCTCCAACAAAGCACAGTGACACACTTGCTGTTTACTGCATACAAGCTACAGTTGCTGATGTTCACCTGGAAACAATCTCCACAGCTCCAAGCACTGAGACTATCCACTAGCAAACCACAGACACTTTTGTCATATTTTTCCATTATAAAATTACTGCTAGGAGCAGGAGACAACAAATGACAGCAGGTCTGAGATAAGACACTCACAACAGTGTCTCTACCTGTGCTGATCCCAGTGCAGTGAAACCTAACAATTACCACTCAGCTTAATGCCATTCTTCAAGTAACACGAAAATCAAAACTAACATAAAGGAAGATACATAAGTCAACTATTTGTGTCTGAAAGGTAAAAGGCAAAAAAGGTCTACAGAGAGAAAATGCTAGCTAAACACAAAATAGCACTGATGAATGAAAAAGTTTATTTCTGCAGGTATAAGTTAATTCATGTTCCTCTCTCCCCTTTCTACCGCTGCCCTCCCCATTAAGTTCCGGGAGGAAAGCTTCAAGCACTTTTGGCATGAGCTAAGGATAGTAATGAAAGAGGAAGATCACAGCGGGCTCCTGCCTGCCCACTGTGTAGCACAGCAAGGAACAGAAATCAGTACTCAAACCAGAGAGGCACAAAGTGACAGCACTGCTAATGTCCCAAAGTCACAGGGAGTCCAACCAGAGCAGCAGCGGAAGCCAAATCTGGCAACATCCCTCCTGCGACTGGTTCCGTGCAGACATGGCTAAAATGAAGGAGGAGTTGTAGGCAGATCTGAAATACCTTCAGATTCCCAGCTGATTTTGATCCCAGAACACTGGCAGCTCCAGGGATGCTTGGGTCCACAGTCACAATTAAAGTATTAAAAGAAAAAGAGAAGAAAGCTTCAGGCAAAGAGAACAGGAACTGAAAATGGGACTATCTGCACAAACCAGCTCTCCTCTCGGAGCAAATGCTGCCAGGCCATGAGATGGCTAACACAAGAGTTAGGTTTGTTATGGCCCACAATATGTTGCAGAGCTGAACAGGTTGCAGGTTGTCTCATCTATCCCTGTAAATGTATGTACAAAACCTGTGAAGAAACACAGGGGGTTGGAGGAAGACAACCTCTTGTACCCAGTTTTGTTTTTCCAGACTTTGTGAGTCAGCTCAAGACACACAGGACAATCTGGACTCCAACTTCCACACGTTTTCCGAGTTTTGTCAGATCCTGAGAGAGAAATTGCCCTGTCAAAAAACTACCTGGAAAGGTAAAGTTCTCTTCCCTGTAGTCAGCAGTAAAATGCTCACCAACTTCTGGGAAACCCTCCTACACAGTCTTGCTGGGCTTGTTAGTTTAGAGGGCACAAAGCCCCCATCAGTCTCTACAACAAGCCAGCACGCTTGAGTTAGAGCCCTGAGGTGAATGAGGCCCAAGCCTAGGGCCTGTGACAACCAAAACAGCTCAGCCTGGGTATTGCCTCCTGCAGCACTGCTGCCACAGCTGCCTCCCAAACTGTTACTGCTGCAAGTGGTGGCCCGTGAGGCCTGAAACTTAATCCTGTAACAGGAGCTCAGGGCTCATAAGAGCTACTGAGACTTACTTTAAGTTATCCAGAGTCACTCAGTGAAGAAATGCCATCCATGCACATCTTGGTTCAGAGTACAACCTCCTCTGCAGCCCCCCACCTACGAAGCCAGCCAGCCCCCAGCCTCAGCCCCCAGCCCCCTGCACCGTGCCTGCCACCAGCTCCTCTGCCCAATTCCACGCTCCAACCCATGCAGCTCCATACAGCCACAAGCATCACCCTCCCTCACCAGCCTATGGTCACCGCAGAAAATCTGGCTCAGGGCAATCCTTCCCCTCCATGCACATAACCTGCCACGGAAACCTTCACTCCCTGGCCTCGAACAACCTACTAGTCCACGTCCCAGATCTACAACCCACTACCCCCGACCCCTAATTTACTCCGTATTCTGCTCACATCGTTGGGTAATCTGTGACTGGAAGCCCGAGGCTCCTCTGCAGCCACGTGCCACATATCCACCGGCACAGCGTCCTCCTCCCGGTGACACTGGAGCTGTGCCCGAGGCCCCTCCTCCCCGCCTGACAACCACAGAGAAGGTGGGTTCACACGACAGGAGCCAGGGAAGTCGGTCTCATCACCCCTCCGGCCGCAGCGTCCTCTTCCCCCTCTCCCCCTCGGGCAGGCAGGCAGGCAGCAGCCTGGCTCCGGCTCTCCCGACAGCCCGTCCTCCTCCCCCTCCTCCTTGCTCTGAGGCGGTCCATGTCAGCCTGAGAGTCGCTCAGCAAAGCCCATGCTGATCTCCGGCCTCCAGCTTCCCTGTACAGACATATCCGACCGTGCTCACAAAGACAAGAGAAAGCAACGTCCCCTCTCGGGCAGCCCCGGCGCGGGGCCGGATCCGGGCAGGTGGGGCATCAGGGGCACGGAGCCTTTAAGGGGGTTTGCCAAACTCTCCATACAGACACCCAGGCTGTTCACTCCTGGCACACGCTGGGCCCACCCCGCAAGCGGAAGGGCACGAGGAGAGGCAAAATCCACCCCTCAACATCCCTCGGGGCTACAGGGCCCCAAACAACCCCGCTCTTCCCAGCCCGGGCCCACTACCTCTTTCAGACGTTGCTCGCTTTGAAGCCATGGCTTCTCCTGCCTGAATTCCCTCAGCCTTCCACGTTAAATACCTCACTGTATTTAAAAAAAGGCTCCTTTTCTGGCATCGGTGAAAACTGGATCTGGAAACTGCCTCAATGACCAGCAAAAGGTGCCACCCGTGCCGAGTTCATCCCCTGCGCCTGAGGAGTGAAGCCTGGAGTGGCCAGACATCACGCTGGAGTACTTCCTCGGCTGGCTGGTGTACAAGTCTGGGACAAAGGGACAACCCAGCACAGGGACCAGCTCCAGTGTGGCATCAGGCACCACCATGTACGCACAGAGAGAGACCACCCTTCCCTGAACGGATTTCGGGAAAAACTTGGCAGGTGCTGCTGAACGGGTCAATCGGATGCGTGTTGCCAATAACGAGTATTAAAAAAAAAAAAAAAAGAAAAAAAAAAAAAGGAAAAGGCGGAGTTATTTATAGCCCAGAATTTCTCACTCCTCTGCAGAAGCGCAGCCCAGAGGCGGCATTGTTGGAAGATGGGAAACACACGCACCGCGACGGCGTTCATGGCCGGTGCCGGCGCTGACACAACTTCAGCTGCGGCTCTGCGGCTCGGGGAATCCTTCCCGCAGGACACCGGGCTCCGGCCACCGCCGACTGCCCAGCAACACAGGTGTCATTGACGGCAGCGACACCCCGGAGACGCAGAGACAACCCCGGCATCAGCGCACCCCAGCCCTGCCCGCAGCGTCATCCTCCCACCGTCGGGAGGAGACGGGGTGCCGCAGACGCGGCCACAGGCACCGTGCTTCGCCGGCGGCCGCAGGGCCCGGCCGGGTTATCTGGAACCGCCCAGGCCGGGGTTACCTGGAACTGCGGTCAGTCATTGCCGCGCAGCCGGGGTTACCTGGAGCCGCGGTCGCTCATTGCTGCCCGGCAGGGGTTACCTGGAGCTGCGGTCGCTCATCGCCGCCCCGCCCGTCCCCC
>WEKY01045497.1:79597-97864 GCA_013390045.1 Picathartes gymnocephalus | reverse complement strand
GGCTGGGGGCAAATCTCGTGTTTCAAGGCAGCGCGCAGGGAAAGCGCGGCGCGGGGGGGTGCTCGCCCTCCAAGCCCCTTTCCCCGGTGCCCCCTCGGAGGTGTGCGGGCACCTGGGAGGCGGGACCGGCGCCGGCCGGGGGCGAAAGGGGTCCTGAAAGGCATCATCACGCTCCGTGGTCTTCGTCCGCTGGGAATAGGAAATGCACCGTGAAATTCGTGGCTCCCCCGGATGACGTCTGCGTGTGACAGCCTGTGGGGGACAAGCCCAGCAGGAGTGAGGCTGGAGCAACCAGCTCCGGCCACTCCTGCGACAAAGAGGGCACTTCCTTGCAAACATCTCCCAACGCACCAGAAGAAAAATCTTATTCACGGTCTGTGTTTTTCCTTCTCCTTCATTCTTTTAGAATTATGCTTCCCTAGGCAAAGTGTGGTCCTTCTCCTGCTCCTTCGAATCCACGAGTTCAGCTCCTCCGTGAAAGGTATCAAAAGTAGAAACAGGCCCAGCTTTGATGAGGATGATCTCACACAATATTTCCAGGAAAAAAAAAAGGTGCAAATAAACGTGACCAATTTTACATTCTCTGTGGCAGAGCCCGCAGGGCCATGGGCATGGAGCAGTGCTGGGGCTGGGAGCACCAGCCATGCTCTGAGCTTGGGTCTGTGCCCGGTCCCAGGCCTGGCAGGAAGCTCTAACAGCTCCAAGTGCCATCAGTGGTCAGGGCTGTGCTGTTACACACCAAAGTGAGCATACCTTTGACCATTTTTTGTTTGATTTGTTGGGAATTTTTTCCTGATAGAGATGCACAGAGTATGGAGCAGCCAAGGGCAAGCAGTGAAGACTTACTTTCTGCTGGCTGCTACTGCCAAAGGTAAGGCAGGCCACATGTATCCAGGAGGAGATAACAAACCATCCCAGCCCCACTACACAGCATGTGATCTTATTCTGACCACAAGTGATCACGCTGCTGCCTTCCAGCTTGTTCAAAAGACAGGTTCTCCAGAAGCAACAGCTCACTGAGTCACCCGGTCCACACTGATGTGACAAGCAGGCCCTGCTGAATCACTACCATCCCTTCCTGCTGTAAGCCGAAGTCTCACCAAGGTTTTCTTCCCTAGTATCTAGAGAACCTAGTAATTACTAGTATTACTAGGGACCTAGTAATCTGTCACTTAGCTGGCTGGCTCTGCAGTGATTACAGTCAAGCCATAAAGCAAGTTGTCAGTGTTCTCTCCACTCCCACAGAGAATTACTCCTGTGGACAGATGACTTTCAGGATCCTCTAAGGTCAGAAGGAATCGTGCAAATCTGCTGTCCCTCAACAATGGAAGAAGAGGCCTTCCATTTTCTGCTTCATGTAGTGTCCTCCCCAGTAACAGTACTGCATGCATTCAAGAGGGTTGGGACAAGCAGTAGGGTGACTCCTGCAGAGGACACATTCTTCCTTGTTGAGCCAAAGTGGGCTAGTTAGCAGATAGTGCAGGTTTTGGCCTTCGGCTCTTCTCCTGTCAAAGTCCATGCAAAGCTTTAGGAGGAATGTCCCTTCACTGCAATGAGGAAGGGAATGCAAGTGAAGGAGCTGTCTGGGTCTCTGCAGGCTCACCCAGCCCTGCAATCCACACTGGCTGCTACAAACTGCTGTTTAAAGCAGCCCAGAGCTGGAAAGGACTGAGCAGATGGGGGACCAGCAGTACCCAGCCACCTTCAGAGTAAAAATTATTCCCGATGGCTTCGGAAAGATTGGTGGGTCATTTACCAGCCCCACACCCTGGAATACTACAAGCTGTGGGAAGTGCATGTCCCACTCACAGGCTTCCGAAAGAGGGAGGCAGCTCAAGGAAAAGTTGCAGATAGAGCACGAAATCAGGCAATTACAGATGTTAGAACTGAATCTGTGAGTGAATCACTTCCGTTCCTTTTAAAAAGTTCAACTAACATTTAGTTTTAGCATAAACTTTTAGCAGAACTGCTCTTATGAGCACCATAAGAAAACTGCAGGCTCTCTGAAGCACCAAGCCCACTTTGGCTCCCGTCTGGCTTTGCCAAAGGATGGGCAACAGCAGATGAAGGAAGAGTTTCAGTTTTCTTTCCCCTGTGAAAGAACAGAAACTTGACTCTGTGACTGCATGCAGTGAAAAAGCAGATCAGATCCCTTACGCTCAGCCCTGTCCAAAGCTACAACTCTCCTGGGAGCCAAAGAAACTTTGCAAGCATTGGCAGTGCACAGTGGAGTTTTGCCTGAAAATTACGGAGGGTCTTTAAATGTGTGTGCCTTTCAGGTTGGCCTTTGTAGACCACAAAGCCCTTGAACCTGTGCATTTCAGCCTTCCGGGGTTCTCCAGCTATCTTTAAGCTGCCAGATGGAAGCCAGCTGTCCCATACCTGATAGAAAGCTGATTCTGCATGCCTGTCCCATGCCTTTCTGGCAAACGAGACAAAGAGAGGAAGCAAAGCAAAGGCCACAAAGGGGAAACTGCCCAAACCACAGAGCCCCCTTGCTCCTCATCCCAGCTGTAATGAGGCTGACCCTGTTGGAACTGGAGGGCTCTGCTGCACACTATGAGCAGCTGCATGTACTGACAATGGGCACATTGCTCAAGCACATTGCTGGGAGAGGGAAAAAACAAGTGACTGCACGGTCAAGGCACCTACACAGTCCCGGGGTGCCGGGTTTGGCAGTGCAAGCTGGACTTGCTCCACGAGTCCACCTGGGACGGGCTGGGCAGGGCCAGACCTGCAGTGTGTCTGGGCCTGACCTGGCCCAGACATGGCCGTGGTGGTGGCTTTGTCCCCACAGGGCATCATAAAAAAGGCCAGTCCCTGCTAGATGTCAGTTCTGTGTGACTGTCATGTGCATGTCCCAGCGAGTTGGAAATGCTTCGAGAGTCCATATGCCCAGCCACAAGGTCCAGCCTCCAAGACCCACAGGGCCTGCCCAAACCCTATTTTTTCAGGAGCCATCTGGTCTCTGAGCAAGAATCTCATCCTGCAAAAATAACTTCAGAAGCTGCCCTAATTTGAGCCCCAATGCCCAATGCTTTAGGTGTCTGAGAAGCAGGAGGAAGGATCTGGCTGGACCATGTGCATTGCCAACCCCAACAGCTCCTTTCTTGTGTACTAAAATAGGCAGGACTGGCTGTATCACAACCATTTGTGTTGGAGGGTCTCTGTGATGGGCTGTGCACAAGCTTCCCAGCCTCTCCTTGGGGCGTTCCAGCCAGGAGTAGCCCAGGGGCAACTCTTTCCTGAAGATGCAACCCCACGGAAATTCAGGGCCAGGTAGCCAACAACTAGCAAAGCAAAAGAAAGAAATTCTAGCTCTGAGCAACAAATAGCCTTCTTGTAGCCTCCAAAACATGTGTGGAGACTTCAAAAACCCTATGCCAGGTAACCTCACCTCTTAAATTTAATCAGATAGATCTTCCGAAACTGACTGCAGAGCTGCAGACTTGCACTGCCTGACCAACACCCTTCCCTGGGCCAGAGGGGTGTGCAAGGCTGAATGTCTCAGCAAAGTACACCAAGCACCAGATTTTCAGAAATCAAAGGTACACTTAGCTGGAATGGCCAGTGAGTTAAAAAAGTCTTCCTTGAACAAAAAGAGGAATCCTTTCAAAGAGCTGCCTGATCCTGCTTTCACAGCGAATGCGATCAAGCAGGGCAGGAATTCAGGGAAGCTCTGCAGATACACATCTGCAGGAAGCCTTGTTCAGTGTTATGTAGGATGTAACCTTAATGGGATACATGGTTCCACAGGTGGCTCAGACATGGCCTAGTGAAGGCGCAAGGGCAAAGAATAAACCCCTCTGCTTCAGCAGGGCAGGAAGACGGACACAGCCTTCATCCACACCAGAACTGGTTCTGCCACATTTATCACACCTTGCGGGCAAACACGACACAATCTGAGCAATACAGCGTGACTGCTGATGGGGTAGGTTTTCATGGGAAGAGGGTATCCCGTTAAGCTGCCAGAGAGCTCATCTTACAGATAAAATTAACTCTGACCGTCAATCCATCCCCATCAACAAAACCCCAATAAGAAGCAACCTATTCTGTCCCCTAAGAGCTGTGGGTATTACAGTCCCCTGCAGTTTTCCCCCATGCCAGACTGCTGAGGCACTAGCACTTAGCCCCACAGTCCCACTCCTCCCCAAGGCTGCATTATATGGGAGACTGTGGGAGCCCCTCTGCCAGCCCTGCTGAGCCCAGGCAGCTCCAGGGGGTTCTGAAATGGCACCACAGCAGCACCTGATAAACTGAGCCAGGGGCTGATGTGGGGAGCACTGGGGGGAGGGGACTCGGAGGGATGCTGAAAGCTAACAACTAAATTTGGAGGCCTGCTTGGCCCATGATGTCATGGCTTCCCAGCACCCTGGTGATTGGCTGTGCGTTAGCATCTGCTGGGAGCTGGGGATGGTTATTTGCCTGAGGTTCAGACCTTTCCCAGCGGCTCTGAATCAAGCTGGTTGTCCTGACAACCTGGATAGTGGCAGCTTCTGATAACCACGTAATGAGGTTGTCACAAAAAGGAGCCCCTCCATCAGAGAGCTTTAGGGATCATTAATGATTCTGAGGGAGTGTGAGAGAAGAAGAGGTAAGGGGACCATCTGGCGATGCTGGAGCACCTCAACAGCCTCCCTTGGAAAGGAGCTTCATTAGACAGGAACCAGCCACCAACACATAGTGACGGGAATGGGCAGGCAGCCTGCCAGCAGCAAGGGGTCCCAACTGCTCAGCTATGGAATCGTGGATATGCTGAGATCCAGGCAAAGGTGGAGCAAGGAGGACACACAGGTGCTGCCTGGGAACGATTCAAGTTGCTGGGCAGTGAAGTGCCCAGGGCTTGCGTGGGAATGGGGCAGTAACACAGCCTGGGACAAGTGACACAGTGAAGCTGGCACACAGAGGCCTTCCCACGGTGCTGCTGCTCTCGTGCTGCCTCTTGGAGGGTAAGGCACTGAAAGACTCTGTACCTTAGTTTACTCCATTTGCAGGTAGTTTCTGTGAATGGTTAGAATACTTCCCACTTCTGTCCTGCAAATTTTGCTCAGGGCAGGGCACAGACTTACAGAGAATTCATGCATGACTCTGCTGTCCTGAGGATCCCTCTCAGCTCAGGTGCAAGACAGGACAAAGATGTCCCCTGAAGACTGAACCTTCAAGGTTCCAAGGCACCAAACACCGCGTCTTCCCCTGGAATCTTCCCAGTCCAGGAAACTCTTTGTCCTTCACCTTGTCCTTGTGAAACATGGGTTTTATTCACCCTGTACTCAAGACACCCACGAGGTACCTCCCTGTGGCTGCAATAACAGTGGATTGAGGCATTGCAGTCTGAAACCTTCATGGATGGCAGTAACACCACAGCTTGGAGAAGCTCAGTTGCCAAACTACTGATCCCCAGGACCAAGTTCCTGGAGGAGAATGCCCACCTTCATGTTAAATAACACACTTTAAAAAAAAACTTTCCTGTAAAATGATGAAGTCTGAATCATTCCTGAGAGGAGACAGAAATTACCTCCATAGATAAGTCCTTATGCATCTTCCAGCAATAATTGACAGAATGTGTCTTTTATGTAATTTTCATCTGTTTTAAAAATATCTAGTAGTGTAAACACTTGTTAAAGCCAGTACAAGACTTTATTAATACACTTCACACTTTATTTAGTAATAAAATTTTTATATTAAAAGCTGCTGTACTTTTAGTACATATTTTTACCTCAAACGATGATTTCCCTATTCAAAATTAGTGCTTCAACTATGGATTTAACTGAGATCTAATAGGACTATTAACACATGTCAATTAAATACCAATCAACTACTAAAGACTGCATTTAATAGATACATTTCTTGATACACGACTGGTATACCTCATTAAAATGGTGTTGAATCTTCACAACTGTTGTAAACAATCAAGTGGAATATAATCCACCTCCAGGAGCTAGTAAAACTGAATGTAGTGCTCTCCTACTCTGGGGAGGTGTGTGATACAAAATTCAAAGCTAAGACAAAGATACAGTTGATTACATATAACAGAAATACTCTCAGATTAATAGTAGGCATCAAGTTCACAAATCCTGCCTCTCTCAGAAAGAACAGGAATGTCTACAAGAAGATCCCCAACCTGGAAGAGGGTTTTGCAGGAGAAAAACAGTATGAGCTGATACTGCTCATACCTGTGCTCTGCAATCCTACCTGAGCTGTCTTTAGTGATTCTTCCTGCAGCATTGTTCCTCCAGTTTTGGCAGAGGGGAAACTGAGGCAAAGAGCAGCTCAGGCTAGGCAGCAGCTTAGTCACAGCTGTACAGTAACTTCCCAGTAGCTTTGCCTCCACGGATCCCCAGTGTCACTCCCAGCCCCCCTTGTTTTTTGTAAATTGCAATTTAAATCACCTTCCAACAGAGGTAGCAGGACTAGCGGCTTGAATGTATCAAGCCCTAACACAGCTTGTAAACCGAACATATCACAGCTTCCTGTAGAAAGACCAGTGGGATCTTCAGGAGAATCCCTGTCAAGTCCAATTCTGTCTGGTTTGCACTTAAACGTCAACCATGCTCCTTCATGAGGAACATCCCATTTGACTGAACACAAGCAAAGATGACCCACCTGCCTGCTCAAGATGTTGACTTCAGTCTGCTCTCAGGATTGAGAAAGCCAAGATCCACCCTATCTATCCAAACAGCACAGAATGGTTTCCAGTCCTTCCTGGCACCAGAGAATAAGATTCTTCACCCAGAGGAGTGTGGGCAAGCTGTCACAGCCCAGCACAAACACCAGATTTACCGATACATGACCATGTCCAATGCCCTGCACTAAAGAATCTCAGCAGAGGTGAGAGGTCCTTTCTCCTGTAGGAACAGCTATACATGATTATGGTGCAGTACACTTTAAAGACACACTCTGACAGTAAAACCACCACAGCGAGATGGGCAAGTGCAGAAAATCTATCTTCTCCAAAAGTAGTTGTCATTCAACAGTGATTCTTCATTGGAACAGCCACACATCACCATGCCTCTGTTTTCAGCTTGCAAAATGTCTAGAGGTGGGTGAGACATATAAAAACCATTCTCCAGGCTGTTTATCTTTGTTTTAATATGAAAAGCATTTGCCAGCATACTAGATTTTTACACAAGTCATTCTCCATTTTCACCCCAGCTACTTGTGAGCAGGAATGACGCTGATTTTTGTGCCTGCCAAGAGACATCAAAATAGAGAGGCTCAAGAGGTGAAAGGTCACCATTTTACAGGCTGCCACATTGTGGCAGTTCAGGCTTAGCCATACTGTGACAGTGTCTGGATCTGGGGTTTTAATTTACATTTACTTCGATGTAATAATTTAAACTAATTAATGAAGTACTGAGGTGATGCAAGTGTGAAGCTGCCCTGCCTGCACCGCCCTGATCTCTTAATATCTGAGCTCAGCTCTGTCAGTGGGAGACCTGCTGAGCTCCCACCTTGATGTACAGACTTGAAAAGGGTAAACCATTGGTGGCACCTGTCATTCTATGGTTTTAGAAATGCTGAATATGAAGGCCAGTATTTAATCTGTGACTGTCCAGAGCATCTCAACATTCCAGACCAAAACCACATGAAGGTAACATCCAAAGGGAAGGTATGAAAATGAACTGATTCAAGCCAATAAGGCTGTTAGAAAATGAAATGGAATTAAGAGTTTTTACACTGGGACGTTGAATCTTTTTAATGCCTGTTTCTTGGCCAGACATGTTCACAATAAAAAAATCTTGCTCTCTGGCTCTTTTTCACTGAATGCAGTTATGCTTCAGGAGCAGAAAGGGCTTAGGCAGGGATTCAGACCTCTTTTCTGCACTCCATCACCAGAAGATTTCACATGGGGATGATTCTGGCCTGAAGATAGTAGAGTGATGTTTGCTGTGGAAGGGAAGCGGTGTCAAGCAGCTGCTAGGAAAACTTTGCCATACCTCATCTCCTGCTGCCTTCAGGGTATTCTGGTGAAAGCAGAAAAGTCTGATGCCACTTAAGTCCATGATTTCCCTATGAGCCCTGAGATAGGCTCCATGGGACAGGAAGCAGGCACCTGTGGAAGAAGCAGCAAGGCACTACAAAACAGGGTGGAGATATAGACTTACATCCAGAAACCAACAAGCTGAAGAGGAAAGATTCTATTTTAAATTCATCATCCCATAATAACCCAGTCAGAAAGACTCCAAGTCTAGGCTGAGTCACCTCTGGCTGGCCTGCAGCACTAACAAACTCATAAAGGTTTGCACCCTTCACAGACCCTAGACCTTCAGTTATGGTATCACAGGGGAGGGTCTGAGTTAATCCTTCAAAGCAGATGAGACAGCTGAGGCTGCTTTCATCTTTAGTGGTTCCTTCCCCTTCCACACATGAAAGTGGATCCTTATGTCCATGTGCCTCCTCCTGTTCATTCAGCTCTCCCTTGAAAATCCACTCTTCCCACAACAAATGTTGGGAATCTGAGAATTAACCTCATACTAAATCAGTATGAACTCTGATTTCACAGCTCCACAGGTGTCATGAGTGAATACGAACAGAGGATGCTGTGGATGGCAAACACATGGCTCTGCACGATGGCTTGTAAGGACTGAAGAATGCAGGTTCCCAGTATGCTGCAATGCAAAGGTACCATAGGCATCAGGATAACATCAGCCCACAGGGCCTGGAGAAAAAAAAGGTCTTTATGTGGTTCCCTGTCCACAAATGAAGGCTTCATTGCCTGGAGAATATCCCACGACAGTTAGAGTTTACTACCAGGCCAGCTCAGGGCACTGCCCTCCCAGCACTAGAAGACCAGAGACAAGCATAGTCTGTGCACTTCCACACCAGCCTGCAAGACTGAAGCCTTACAATTAGAAAAAGCACGATAGAGAATGCATGTCTTGACTTAGAGAATACCCTTCCCGAGACTACCGGGGTTGTGACCTCGAAAATTAAAATGCAAGAAATTCTCCAGCTGTTGACCAGACAAAGTGGTTGATACTGGATTAAAGATTCCAGGCTCTCTGCTGTAGCACCAACTGCACTGGCTGAAGTGGCCCTCTCTTCTTTAGTGTGCCCCATACCAGCTACAGCAGCAGGACTGAGACTGTCTTTGTGATACGAACAATTTGCAACAGCTGAAGAGAAAGACTTCTCTGAAATCTGATTGAGACACTTCAAACAACATTTCAGAAAGCTGGTCCAGAGGAAGGACTATTGACTTAGTGAGACTGACCACATCATGATAGTAAATGGAGAATGTGCCAAAAAGCAAACTTACATGTACAGACCACCTCAGTGCACTTACTTCTTTAGAGGAGAATATCCCCTTCTTCTCTTCACTGTGAACCCTCCAGCACCTTCCTTCCCTTTCTCCCCTGCACACACTTGCTGCTCACTTTACATCAGGACACAGCCAGTAAAATGTGCAAGATTTGTTCATGCCAAGCAGCATTTCTACTGTTTGTGTCCAAACCCTTGGTTTTGTTTGGCCACAAAGGGAACTCCATAAGCAATAGTGAAAGCTAAGCATGTGTGCAGGTACAAACACCTAGGAGAAGTTCATTCCATAGATCTATCTTCCATGTCATTGGGGCAGCTACAGTCTGCTTTGACATAGCATAGATGGAAACAAGTATTAGTTTGAAGGCAGAAGGCCACTATCCCAGAAATAATCCTTTTATCATAATTTCAGAGTCCAGAAAGCAGTGCAGCATGAGTTTTCTGACCAAAAAGTGAGTTTTACGTTCTCATGATTCTTGAATCATGCATTTCAGTGTACAAAACAACACAGGTTTGACAAGTCTTACCTGAGCAGTAGAAGAGTTTTGAACCCCGAGATCAAGAAAAGATATGTTCATGAGACCCTGGCCACATGACAGTCCACAGGAGAGGGTAAGACCTGTTGGACACCTTTTCAAAATACTTTCAGTGATCACCTTCTTTGAAAAGCTCAAGGAAGCACCAATTTCAGCATGCATCCACAGGGTGGGAGAACACAATTCATGGAAAATCTATGAAAGTTTTATTCTCCATCCAATATGGCTCAAAACCAAACGCAGTAAGAAAAATATTTCAAGAATTTTAAGTATGACCTTTTGGCCAGCTTGAGTCAAGTGTATAAAACATGACAGTACATTTGAGCCCTCACCTCTGACTGTGAAAGTCAGGTGTTCACAGAATACAGTCAGTCTTATTAATCTAGTGTCACCTAATCGAGAGCTGGGCTCAGGAAGAAATCCTCAGCTGACATTAAAATGTTAAATGCAATGGACTGAATTCAATTATTATTTCTATTGCAATTGCTGATATATGAGATGGGGCTGGAGGGTCTGATTTCCAAAATAAACACGTGCCTTCAATGCCACTGGAAACAGAGACTGATTGAAGCTTTGGGCCTGTTCTGTTCTGCAGTGCCAGGTCAGACTCTCCTTCCACCCTGGGCCTGCTGATATCTGGGAATCCAGTAAACTCCCATGGGCTCAGAGAATCCCTGTCCCAGTGATAGTGTCTGGGTGCTCTCATGCATCACAAAGGCTACAAACCTGCATGGTTGCCCAACTATTCTGCTAACGTCCATGTTCCTGTCTTTTGGTACCCATAAAATTCAAAACTCAGGGATTTATAATCCCTGGTAAACCCAGCATAAAAAACAGACAAACCATCTCCTTCCATGAGCAAGTTAATTTCTCTTGTAAGAAATCTCACATAAGGCCTTCATCTCTTCAGCCAAGGTACCAAGACAGTCTTCCTTGTTATGGAAGTGACTTCCCAGTCAGCTGGTAAGTCTTCCTGCCAGTCTGAGCTCTTCAGTGCAAAGATACGTCATAAACCTTCCTCCCAAAAAAATCCTTCACTGAATGAGAGGAAAATTACTGGGGTGTATTGGCAGCTTTCAACTATCTGAAATGACTTTGTGAAGTTTTACAGGGACCCAACCCAGCCAAGAACAATCACCCTTAAAGCAGAAATTAAAATTAAATATCTTTATTTTTTCATGAAAGGAAAACAGCATGTTCCACTGGAGCACCTCTGTGTCACTGTGACACCTCCACTGACAGTCACACTTAGTTTCTGCCAGTAGCCCATGGAGCCCACCAGGATGGGGCATCACACTCAGTATTCATCTCCCAATATTGTACGGAGCAAGTAATGATTCCATACAAACAATCTTTTCAATGATAGGTCCCATTCCATATGGAGGCCACTGTCAGAGAGGAACAGAGCCAGAGGCCAGTACTGAATTTGCTGGTAACCTACCTGCTCTCCTGATGCCACATATCCACACTGGACTCCAGCCAACAGGATGCAGCCAAACGTAATAGGTGATTCCATGACATTACTCCAGCTTACACCAGTGTAACTAAGACTGGGCTCCTGCCCTCCCTTTTCCGTGCTACCAGTGTGGCTTTATTGTGCAGCTGCCAGTCTGAATGCCAACCCACTCTGCCTCTGGCTTTCTGCAGGACCCAGACTCTCATGCTTCAGTGCATCCTTGCAGTTGCAACTAGATGTTTGCTCATACATATTTTTAATCCTGTTGCTACCCTGGCTCCTTCTCATTAGTGGCCTTGCACAGCTGTTGGTTCCACACCAGGGGAACAGACCAATTATCTTGCACAGCCCAGGGGAGACCCACTGCTCCAGGAGGAGAGGGGTGCTTGCTCCTGTGGGAACAACTGCTGTCCCATGGCGAGGGGAGGAAATCCCAGAAGTTCAGAAAGTCTCAACAAGGCAAGGGAGGAAATGCCAGATAAATTCCTCATCACCAGAGGAAGAGAAACACCATCCTTCTGGCACATGTTGTCTTTGTTACATCTCAGAGAGCAGCGCACAGCCCTGCAGATGCAGGTAAGGAGTGATTTCTGAACAGAGCAGCTCCCTGGGGCAGAGCTCCCGGAGTAAGGCAGGGCTGGGCAACTCCAGGGCACACTCACTCTTTACAGGACAAAATGACACATGGTCACAGACTCAAAGCTGGCCAGTAGAGACATATATTGCTGAACAGGATGGGCTTACCAATCACCAACATTTCAGCTTCTGTTGACTTGGACTGAAGCTCCCAAGGGACCACCTTAGCCAAGCCCAGTCACACTGACCACAGTGTCTCCTTGGAGCTGACACCTGCAGGTCAAGCTGCAGTCAGGGCTACCAGCAGACAGCCTCATCCCACTCTCCTTGTGTGCAGGGCAGACACTTCAAGCCTGCGTTGCAGTACGAGGCACAGAAGAAGGTAAGACAAGCATGATGCATTTTGGCTAAGCCAAAATCTCTCTGTTCACTTCTCCACACAGACATCACCACAGAGATCCACCCCTGGTCCTTCAAGCTTGTCCTCACATGAGACATGGGTTCCACCTCCCATAAGAGATCTGATCTGTCAGCTCAGGCTGAGGCACATGAAACCCAGCTCCTCCTCCTCCAAGGAGGTAAGTGACTGCACAGCCTTAGCTACACTCACTGGTGTCTGCAGTGAGGGAACAGGAGGCTGACTCATGCTTTGGATGTCCAGTCCTTTCACCACCTGCCTTTCCCAAGCCCTGTACCAGCAAAATGGATTTTCACACTCAGTCCTGCACACATACTTGGGCAATCCCATGTGATTTTGTGTGACTGCACAGCAAGGTGAATCACAGCTGTGAACAAAATGTCTGGACAACTGCTATGGCAAAAAGACTGGCATGGCTTCATACTACTGCTGCCAATTATCTCCTGGTTGTACAATGAATCCCTTATCACCTTCTCTCACCAGTGCTGGGCAGGAGGAGCTTTACAGCCTTTGCTTTTGCCTCACTAATCTTTGCTGGGCTGACAAGTCCCATAGACCAGAAACAGACTGTTCTTCTGGCTCAGAAACAGAGCCCATACTTTGCCTTCACTGTTGAAAATGTGCCCTCAGATGTCCTGGTATGCCATTTTTGTCTTCTAATGAAAGCTGAATGTCACTTCTCACCCCACCACGAACAAATCCAACAGCATGAAGCCCCAATTCTGGCCACTTCTTGCACTAGACAGCAGTAGGACCATCTGTGTCCCAGGAGAGGGGCACTGGGCAGGAATGTGCCACCCCATCTGATGCCAGCAGGCCTGGTGCCATGTAGGCCATCCTGTTGTCAAAAACCCCCAAATTTTGGTGGTGACACCAGTCATCACTGAACTAGTAGGGCTGCATCACTACATCCCTCCAGTGCCTTTGTACCCACCAGGCCTGGAAAGATGAGCTGCTCTGAATGGAAACAGGGTCTTACCAACCCAAGACTCTCTGCTTACTGCAGCACTGGCCACCTGCCCTACAGTGTCCGAGTTCAGCAGGTGAATGCTGCCCTCTTCTGCACTTTTTGCTACACATGCCAGAAGTGATTGGGGCCCTTCAAAACCCTGAGACAATGTTGTGTATTCATGAGTGCCATCTGCTGGCACCGTCTCCATTAACCTTTCCAAAGACACTTAGTGGAGTGTGTGGAGCTCTCCAGATCCAGAGCACACAGGTACCATTGGCTCCTGTCCCCTTCCTAGCAAGGGAAAAATTCTGTGCCTTCTCCAATATCCCAAACTTTCTGGTCTCATCAGCTGCTGGAAATAAATCAAGTAGATCCATTTTATAATCTGCTACACTCGTTGTTTAAGTAAAATGAACATGTTTCCCTGGTAGAGTTAAGGATGAGTTAAGGAAACACTTGAGACCTCAAGAGATTCTTAGTAGTGCTTCCACTATCTGGAAAACAAGACATCAACACCAAAAATGTCCACTCAACATCTATGTGTACTGGCTTCTTCCTCAAAAGACTGCCTGGCCCTCTGGAACCTCAGTGGCTTAAGGATTGCAGCTGCAAAGAGAACCCCAAGCCTCAGAAAACCAGGTATCTTGCAGTGTGCGCTGGGAGCCAGAAAGAATGGCTCTGCCATGGGTGACTTGCAGTTTCTGCATCCCCACTAGATGTCTGTCTAAATGACCTGCTCTAACCTAAGCAGAAATTATTAAGCTTGAAGTAGAAATCTCTGGATAAAAGTTTGTGATCCATTTTGCATGGCAGGTCAGACTATATGGTCAGAACTGTTCCATTCTCTTGTGACCAGGGCCATGATGGGAGAGCTGGAATCTGAGAACTGGCAGCCAAAGAACGAACAGCAGGACAGAGTTTCCCTTTACCTGAGATCACACTACCATTAAATCAGTACTTTAGTAGGGAAAATATTAGTATTTCCTGTGCAGGTTTTTCTCAAGCAGTAATGAAAAATTAAGGAGATAGATAGTATGATTGATATGGACTGTATGCAGTAAACAAATAATGAAAATAAACCACTGGAATATGCAGTGTGGGAACTCCTGTACCACATGTGCTATTATTTATAGCACACAATATACATCTGCAGCACCCTATAGTCTAAAGCCCCTTCCTTTCTAAGTGTTAATTAGTGCTCTCTGATAAGTGAAGGAAGTGTGTTAGTCTCTCTCCTACATTTTTAAAGCCCCAGAAGCAAAATCCAAAGAGACTTGCACAAAGTCACAAGTGAATCAATAGCACTGCCAGAAACAGAGCTCAAAAGTCCTGGCTTCCAGGCTCTTCCCACAGAGTGAGAAAGATTCATAACAAATCCCCAAAGAGGCGGGAATGAACAAGAAAATCACAGTGTGCAGTCTGCCTGTGTTCACAGGTGAGTTAATTAGATTGTAGCCTAATTAAAATACAGCCTTTGCATCTTGCCTTTCTTCCTTGATGATGTTGGCAGCAGGTATAGGTTTTTCATACGTTTAAGCTGCAAGCTAGGAAAGACCTTCTAACCGTGGAGAGAGTGGGACAGCCCCATGATGGGGTTGGAAACCCAGCAAATGCAGTAAGGCACCAACTGTGCTCATGGAAAGCACCACTGGATATAGATGCCTGCAACGCAGAGGGAGACAAATGAAAATACAAAAGGCTCCTCTTTCTAGTGCTTCCTTCCACAGTAAACTTGGTTTTAGAAGCACCAAAAATTTGCCATTTCAAATGAAGTTCCCAGGTGTTTGGCACCTCTAGAAAGCATCTCTTGCACCTTAGCAGTTAAAACCAACATGAGTCCGATATGCTTTTAGTGGCCGGAGTTAAAGACTACTTCTGCCAAAAACTGCAAAAACAAGTGGCAATCACATATCTCTGTATCACAAGAAAGCAGGAAAAATGAGGCATTACTTCTGTTATGGTATGTCTCCTCCCTTTCTGCCAGGAACATGGTGTGAATGGAATGGACACAATTAACATAAGGCTGCAGAAACATTAACCAAAGATTTGACTTCCACACACAACACCTCACAAATGGGACAACTCTACCGCAATTTAAAAAGGGGGTTTTGTCTAAAGATTGTTTATAGAGGGCAGTGGTCTGGTCAATGAAAAAGCTGGATTTAACTTGCTTAATTTCCAGTGAGGTCTGATCAGGAACTCACTGGAAAAACCCAACTGTTGCCACCATTGTGCAGAGGCAGATGTGTCACAAGCACTGGCTGTCACTGCTAGGGGAAGGAGGTGTTCAGGTACAAAGGGAAGAGCTCTTATGGAAACCTGCAGTTCATGTGAGGATGAACAGTTACAAAATAAAAAACCGAAGTCTCCCACTACAGAATTAGTTCATGAGTGACCGCAGGTGAAACGCTAAAACTGATACAAGCACAGAGGGGCTGAGCCACAGAGCCAGAGCGCTCAGGAGATGCCCAAGGCAGCTTCACCCAGGCTGCATGTCCAACATAATTCCCTGCCAAGACACAACCTCCGGATGCAGACAGTGCTGCAAAGTGTAAGTATTTGGCAGACAAAAAGGCAAAAAACATCTGTAAGCTCCAAAGGTAAAAGACATTACTCTCACCCCTAAAAACTCACAGATGTATTTTTCCCTATCTTGCCTGCAAACATTTCAAACCAGCATTGCATTTCCTACTGAACTATGATGCCCACAGAAGGGAACTCAAGTGAGATGATACAGTGCATTGCAAATGAAGTTTCCAAAAGCATGTGAGATAATGTAAGAGAAAATAAGGGATCAGAAGCAGCAATGAATGAACATAGAGACAGGTTCACTGTACATCAGAACTCTGAGCTTCAAAATCATGTGGAAATCCCAGCTTTCCTAGTTGTAACAGGAAATAGCTCAGGAGATAGACTGAAGGCTCCGAGGCAATTAATTTTTCAACAAGACAATGCAGTCTGCAGCCAGAGCATCACATTGCAATCATGCTGCCTGCTACTCAGTGTGAAAAAAGATCAAAGAGCAAGCAGGAACCAATCCAGCAAGGCACGGTGAGAAGCTGCAACCACATCACTTCTCTCACAGCTCACCTCCCTGAACGCAAGGAGTGTCTGCACTTAAACAGAGAAGAAGCTGATAATGTCAAGCCCCCTTCCCTGCTTGCTGGAGTGCTCTGCACACACTTGCTCAGAGCCCCTGCCTATGCAGCCCAGAAGCACTGCTGGCTCACTCCAGCACAACAGGGTCAAAAGAGCCAGAACTCCAGAAAGGTCTGGCTGCAAAAAAAAACCCCCAAGAAAGTACATGTCTTTATGAACTTTGATCAGCTTCCATTCCCTTTTCGCTTCTGTTTTGCTGTCACCTATCATTAAAATTAAATAACATTTGGTCTTGTTGCCATGTTAACCAAGAGACACTGCAGACTCAGAAAGTCAAACTTAGTCCTCCCTGCTGGATACTTGCTCCTAGTACACTTGATGGAAAATCACCATATAAGAGGGAGAGAACAAGGGACTCATTCCTGGAAATGTAAATGCCTGATGCCTACCCAGCTCATAAAAGAAATATGACAAAGGGGTTGGAGACACATTAGATTTTTAACTAGGATGATTCTGTGCAGGTGTATCAGTAGCTACTGTTAAACACTGAAAAATCCTGATTCACAGATCCACAAAGGATCTGGGACAGAGAACAGCAGCAGCACAATGTAATGCCCAGCCCTCACCCACTGTCTTTACAAGGAGCAGTCAATATTCCTGCGAAGGTACCCGCTTAAGTTTCACATCTGTATTATCTTCCATGCCCATTTCAGTCCTGATCTCAAAAAAGTGCTGTTCTTCTCTTCTTCCCAATCATCACCTACCCAGTTCTGCACAGCCATGAGTTGATCACATATTTCCTTGCCTTGAGAAGTCACAATAAGGACACTCTAAAACTCAAAGAAAAATAAAACAGTGCTGGATGCTCCTCAGATCATCAAAAACACAGGGCAGCACTGTAGCATGGACACAAAGCTTTCTGCTAGTGGGATAGCATTTCTGGTTTTCCTCTCTCTTCCTGATGCTTCCGTACAAATCAGGCTCTCTCCCTGCCTGGTTCTCCTGTGCTAGAAGTCTCATTGCAGCTGCAGGGAAAGACAAGCCATTTTGCTTGCATGGCTGCCTCTGCATTTCAAGCTGATTTGTATGAGATGCTGCCACCCAGCACGATTTGCATACGTACCAAAATGCGAGACCTGCACAAAATGAAGCAGGAAAACCATTTGTCTCTCCTCTTGGAAAAGGTTAATGGCATGGATTCTTTGCAAATGTTTACTATTAAGTGTTTCCTAAGCCTCTGAGCTATAGAATTTGTACATAAAAGGGGGTTCACCCTCTTCCCCCAGTCCCACAATCCTATTTGCTTCAGATTAACATGAGTGACCTTCACTTGAGCTTATTCACTGCCCACAGAGCAGGGCCTGGTTGTACTGAATTATTTCCCTGCCATCATGAAATGCTATTCAGCTGCATAGGAAGGGACAAGGCTGCAGATGCAGGTGTTTGCTTTCTAGAACATTAACTGTTCAACACCCAGACAAGACTCCTATTTAAACCTTACTCAGATCAGAAGGGCTGCAGAAAAACATGACATAAGTATGAGATACCTGGACTTAACACACAAGAACACTAGGCCCAAACATGTGATAAAGAAAACAGGGGTGAACTACAGCCTGGTAATTACATGTGATCACACATGGCAGGGGATAAAGCAGCCCTGCCATAAAACACTTCATCTCAGCTCCTCCTGCTGCTCCCTCCCTCTCTGTCCTCAACTGTGTCAGTCACCCAATGTGCCCCACACTTGCTGTCTTAAAAATGCATCAGAGGCTCTGGGATGGGTGCTCTTTGAAATGGCTTAATTTAAATTGACATATGAAGTGTCACCTCCAAATTAAGCCAGGCTAAAGAAAGCCCTTCAGGACCTTTTTGTTCCTTCTCCTTCTCCTTCTCAGTCTGTCTCTCTGTCTCTCTATCTCTCTATCTCTCTATCTCTCTCTCTCTCTCTTTCTCGCTTTCTCTCTCTCTT
>WEKY01045497.1:62970-79514 GCA_013390045.1 Picathartes gymnocephalus | reverse complement strand
TCTCTCTCTCTCTCTCTCTCTCTCTCTCTCTCTCTCTCTCTCTCTCTCTCTCTCTCTCTCTCTCTCTCTCTGTCTCTCTCTCTCTCTCTCTCCCTTCCCCTCTCACATTACTTTAAAGAGAGCTTGCCCCTTTCTGGCCACCAATGGAAAACAACTCCTACCTGAAAGGTGTCTTCTGGTGCATACTCTAAGGACAGGGAGGACACACCCTCATTTCCCCAGTCCTCCAAGAATAACAGCCCAGACTGAAGTCCCTCTACAAGTCAGATCTCCTGTGTCAGACACAAACCCAAATTATTCTGGCATATAAGCACAGATCTGTGCTGAAAGAATGGCCACTGGGCAATTAAAATCTGTTTTGCTCCTTTGTTCTCTAGGCAGGCTGCCTGATTGACTGAACCCTTTACTTGGGAAAACAAATATTAGGCCCAATCTTCAGCTGGCAGAAAGACACACGATGCCATCAATTCCTCTGTTACCCTGACTGAAATTTTGACCTATGGCTTACAACTACATTAAAGCTCCTAGTTCCTACCTGCACCTCCCATACTTTCAAATGGGACAATAACTCCAGTCACTAATTTTTGCAGGCCAGGGACCGATTTTCTCAGACCTCACTGCATCAGGCTTGCAGTGGTCACCCTGTGCAGTACCTGGGCTGCCTGGCAAAAGTTACTCTGATATGGACTTTATTGCATCAGGTTTAGGAGCTTTTGCAGTGATTTGCAAATAATCAGAGTTCAGACACGACCTGTAACTACTGTATTTAAATGTTCCATTTGTTACTGCAAAACAGTATCCTGCCTAGAGAAGCAGAGACTGAAACTTAAAGTAGAGCAGACAAGTGTAAATGGCAATAACTGTTCTGCTCTCACAAGGCAAGGCAATCAAACTATTTAAATACTTGCAGCACCTGGACTGTCCCAGCAAAAATTCCATCCATTAACTCACCAAAGAATTACGCACCATTCCTTAGTCTGCACAGGCAAGAATTTGCTTTTGCATTCAGTGAATGGCGGTTGGGGTTTCAGTTTAAAAAACAAAAACATGTATTTACTGAAAATCACATGTGACTCTTGTGATGAGCAAAGCCATTTAAAACAGTAACAACCTGGGGGAGCCAGCCAGGACACAGAGGGTGTTGTGGGGGCCCCTCTTTAGCACACGCATACTGATCTTCAGTACGTGTGTGTTGTAAAAAAAACCCCAGAGTCTGATGAAGACTGATAGGATAATCAGAATAAGGCACATTCCTCTCAGAGAGACCAGAGTAGCCAGCTTTTCTTAGCTTAACCAAACAGAGGCTGAGAAGGATCATCACTGCAATCCAGAAATAACTCAAAGGCAAACACCAAGGAAGAAAAATAGCTAGTCAAGATCAGTGACTAGAAATAATCAAAGAAGAATAAAAAGGCCATGAACAAATCTGAACTGGAAATTATAATGTTTCTATGACCAGAAGGATGAGGCAGAAGCTACTTTTCAACAGAAATAATGGGGGAAAGAAACATTTAACCATCTTTGGACATTTATAAAGCAGACTCTAGGACATGATACCTGCTGTCAGTAGAACTGAATCTGACACCCTTGAGCTTCCTCATTCCAGTGTGTGCTCAGCTCAAACCCAAAGAAGAAAAAAAAATGAAATAGAGGAAAATGTCAATATTCACAACTATTGTCAAAATTCTCTCATTAAAACTAGGCCACAAATACAGCAAGCTGTGCAAGGAGGAATGCCCAGAGGAGAAAAATGGCTTCTTGCTGATTTCAGGCCCTCTGATAATTTGTGCCTCTCCATCACAGACACTTGCCCCATGCTTGCTCTCCAGCATGAATTGCCAGTTGGGATTTTCCTGTAGCATATCTACAGGGAGCCATCAGGAAACTCTGTAAATGCTGGGAGTGACTACCCAAAAGCGCTCTCCTGCAGTGAAACAAGCTGTTAGAGAGGAAAAGGAGAAGGATTATATGCTGGATTGTGTGATGGTTTATGCAGACATTCTCATTAAGGAAATGGTAACCTCTGCCTGTAGATCTCTCCTCCTCTCAAAGCCTAGCAGTACCACTGTACGACTATTTATCATGACCAAAACACTAGCGAACTCATCTTTGTCTCCTTGCAGCCATGGAACTCGTCATGAACTCTTTACTTGCCTCATGAGGTAGAAATACAAAAGGAAAATGAAAGGAGAGAAGGAAATCAAGCAAATGGATAAAACATACATGGGGAGAGACACAGCTGTAAGGAACCCACTGTTCAAAGCACACTGGTCAGCAATGGAAGAGATCCTCTAAAGGCATCTGTAGCTCATTCCTACTACCATCACCCCAAGAAGGGATTAATCAATATATCAGTTTCCAGGCACTCGTTGAGGGATCAAAGCATCATTCTGCCTGGACAAGCAGGAGGGATGCCTGCCCCTGTCCTGGCAGCACACCCATAAAGGAGGTGAAAGGACAGAGAACTGAAGCAGGAGGACACAGAAACTAAGCCTCAGTTGCTGTCTGCCCAACGCCAGGTAAGTGCAACACATCTGCTTCCCAGCTGAGAGGGGTTTCAAGGAAGTATCAAAGGAAAACAAGCATGGTGGTCACCTCATATTTGGAGAGTTTTTCAGAGGTACAGTGACATGACCAGAGAATCAGCAAGTGGGTCTCTTGGGACTGACAGAGCAAAAATAATGGTAAACAGCTTGATCCAGTCATAGGTGAGACTGCTTAGAAGATGCTGCCTAGTGAAGAGCTCTAAAGACCAAACTCTCACTCGAAGGAGGCAGTTTTCACAGGGCAGAAGCCAAAAGCCTGTCCAAAAATATGATCAACATCCATTTTAGTTTAATCACAGGAGCAAATTCAATTAACATGACTGGTACAGTAGAAAGTTGTGCAAAATAACTTACTGGATTTCTCTTTCATCTTTTCCACAAAAATACTCAGTTGTTTATCAAACTCATCAGAATGCCTTTGATCTCAACACTGATCTAAGCAAAAAGAACAAGAAGAAATCAAAGAAAAAAACAAAAAAAGCTCTCTATAAGAGAGCATCCATCTTCTCTCCACACACTGCTTTGCTTCTGCCTCCCCAGACACGAGCAGGTGACTCCTGAGAGCTGGCAAGGTACAATGCAGAGAACAGCCTCACACATCCCAGTGTTCTGGAAGGTTCTACCAGATCCTCCATTTTGCTCTGGTTTTGCTAGATATGTTAATAAATGATCAAGATTTATTGTGCTGTAGTTGCATTTTACAGTCACACATAGTGCTCCATAGTGCTCCTCTTACCAGCATTCTCCCTCTTCAAATTCCCAGAAGTAGGGAAGTACAGTCCATACAGTTTAAGGATCTTCTGTACTTTGAATTTTGAAGCCATCATCGTTGGTAGATTAACTGAACTGGCTGGGACTATCTACAAAAACAAGTTATCAGCCCTCCACATGCTTGCAGAAGGTCAGGCCTGCCAGGCAGAGAAACCTAAAATTCAAGAAAGACTGTCTGTGTATTAGATCTTAATTTAGGCATGGTTTGGGAATTTCAGCACTTTCTGAAGGTTAGGCATGCAAATCCTCTCCCTGAAGTCACAGGATCTATTTGTGAGCTCAGAAGTTAAAAACACATTAAGCATCTCCTGACTTGTGGTCAGGATCACAACATCTGTGGAACAGTCTGATACTGCCTTGTGCAGCCCTTTCTTTACAAGATGATCTTATCTGCTCGGGGTCAGAAAAACTGTATGATAATTATTCCATTTAAATTACATCAGTTGAGATCAGATTTGCTTTATTTTGGCTTTTCCAGGAAAAACCTGAAAGCATCCGCAGACGCACATTGCCTCTTCTGATGTCAGCAAAAATGTTGCTATTGATTTCAGGAGAACTGGGATTTCATTGCAACATTTAGTGCTCTGAGTGTCACTGAGCAAAAATGGGACTGCCCCAGATTTCCCTACAGTTGTTAAACAAGAGAGCTATCAGTTCTAAAGACAAAAAGCAGAACTGTAAACAGTGCTACTTGCAGTGATGATGATAATTGGAGGGAAAAAAAGGAGTATTAATATTTCTCCATGGCACTGGATGTTCTTAGTAAATGCTAGAAATTGCAACAGTGTTCAGTGACAGACACAGTTCATTGTTCACAGAAGTCTTTCTCACAATCACAATTTTTTACCTCTACAGTCTTTAATTTACAAAATTTCTGTCTGGGTTTGCACTGGCCCTCGGCAATCTGGAAGCTGTTCAGGTGGTCACACTGCAGCAGCGAGCCTGAACGCAAACCCTGAGACCTGGGAAAGGTCCTTAGTCTATCAAAAACTGCTGCTTCAGAGAGCCCAGCAAACCTCCTCCACGGCAGGGCTGCCATGCCTGGCTGGTGCAGGAGCAAGCAGCAAGTCCAAAAACAGGCAAATAGTCTGTGATCCTTTTGGGAAGAACACTCCTGTTGGGGGCAATGGAAAGTCACCTGTATTCACTCCCAATGAGGGACTATACAGCCACCCCTCCTGCTGAGCATCACACACCCAGGAGCAGAGCACAGGCAAGGGAGAAACTGGATGGTTAAGTGACAGAAACTCAGTCAACCTGTCCAGTTTTGGGTCTCAGGATAACATTCAATTCAGAGAGTTTCCTCAGCCCCCCTGAAGCTCTGTTTATGATTGATTAATCTAGGCACACAGCAATGATAATAATTCGATAAATCTCCGTGTGCAGGAGGTCATTTTTAAAGCATCATTATTAGAATGTCCATTAGAAAGCTTTAACACTCATGACACTATAATTATAATCAAGCCTCATCTGGCATTACCTAGGATTGGAGAAGAGTGTAGTGGGGGAGAGTTTGCTTTAATTCCCAATCTAATTAAAATTCTCTTTTGTTCCAGCAGCCAAAGCCATCTTCCATTTTAAAAGCATAGCAATACCTACCTGCAATTATGAAATAAGTAATTTCATTTAAAAGCAACTGCTACATACAAGAAACTCCTGCACCTAGGATGTCCTGGTGGAAAAACATGAATTACACATCGTTATCACAGAGCTGGCCAATTATGGCTCCCTGTAGCCCAGCACTACCGAAAAATATAAATTTATAAAGATGGAAAGCTCACGGCTTTGCAGGGCAAAACCATAGCTGTATTTCATACCTCACAAAACCTACTCTGTGCAGCACAGACCTGAATGTAAATATTTGGGGTGAGGCTAGGGGAGGTTGCTTGATTCTCTGCACAGTTGCCAGGTTCAGTTGCAAAGCTATTACCCTCAGTGTGAGAATTACAAGGCAAAATACCACATCTTGAATAATTCAGGAAGTCAGCTTGAAGGACAGGAGCAATTCCTTCTCACTTAAAATCCTGTTCCCCTCTTCCCCACACTGATCTCCCAGGACCCCACTAAATATAAAGCAGCAGGCAATAAACAAACCAGCAATTACCACAAACAGATGCATAAAGCCCCAACCTCCCTTCTCCTCCGTGTGCCCATCAGAAAGGACTCTCCCATGCCTCTTCTTTCTGCTGACTTGGGAGTGAGAAAGGGAAAGCAAAAGATTATTGATCTGATGTCCAAATTCAAAAGTGCAGAGCATCCCCAGGCTCCAAGAGAGGCAATCCCTAGTAAGGTCACGTCAATAGTGTCCTCTGCATGGCAATACTTCTCACAGCTGACAGAATTTACAAAGTGCCCAACATCAAAGCTACAGGGTGAAGTCAGAACCTGCGACTGGGTTTATAAATCCAAGTTTAACACATGCCCCCTGCGATTTATGAACATGGTACATTAATGGCTGGGCTCAGCATCACTAAATCAGTCCCTCCTGATACAAGTAAGCTTGATAAATCAGACCATTTCATTTAGGGTGATTTATATTGAAGATAAATCAACATTTATCTGTGAGTGATTTGTTAACACATTGCAAGATCTAATCACTTTCTGGCTTTCCATAAATCAAAACTTTTGGGAATTACATCACTAAATCCCAGACTAGAGGGGCCAGTCTTGGAGGCAGAACCAAGCAGGCTTCCAGTGTGGAGTGATGGTTTGGTTAGGCTGGGCAGATGAGCTCAGTGCCCTGCTCTGGGACTCCCTGCACAAACTGGAACCCAAATTTTGCATGAGATCTGTTCTCCTGCCTTGTTCCACAATTCCTCAGTCCCATGCTTCCATGCATAAAAGGAAGACAAGAGCATGTCCCCGTGAGGGTTGGATCATGAGGAAAAATACCTTCAGAAGAGCACAGAAACACTACTCATGCCTACACTGCAGGGCAGTCAGGGATCCTGGCCACCACAGAGAGCCACATGAAGAGGCTGAGTTCTCCCTCAAGGTGACATTTGATTCAATTCTACTCTAATCTATTCCAAAGAGGTCCTAGAAAGAGAATCAGAAAACCATTCAGCCTTTGATGTATTGGTACAATTTTGGAGGACTGCACAGCAGAGGGGCTGAAGAGAGCCAGCACACAGGTACACACCACAACTACTCCAGCATCTTCACTGGACCATTTCCATAGCTCCAGAACAGGGACCTCGAAGGCAGGGAGACTCCAAGGACAGCCCTCCTCCAGCATCTCAGGGTGAATGACTTCAGGTTCTGGTTCCACCCTGGTCAGCCTGTTCCCCATGTCATTCTCCATGCCTGCTTGCTCAACTGTTGAATGGGAAATTAGGTAAGTGGCCTCATTTAAGAAGCACTTTGAGATAAGCTGATGACAAATGCTCTAGAGGAGTCATTTGCTCTTCAGGCATGACTTCTGATCTCAGTGGTTGTTCAGTCTTCCAGCATCTACAGATGACTTAAGACTCAGATCTAAAGCACTTCAGCTGTCTCTGTATTACATCTCACAGACTTGATAAATTCTCTATTTCCTCCTCCCATAAACCAAGAAGTTTGATTTCTTGTGCAAAGCTAATAACTTCTCCATCACAAAACCATTCCAAGTTAGTCAGAATCCAAAATATGACAGCCAGGTGTGCCTCACTAGGTTTCCATCTAGCAAAAAAAAAAAAAATCCTTTCTCAACACTTAGGCTTTGGCAGCTACTGCTTTTCACAGGAAAAACTCCTGCCTGTCCTGTTGGACCAACATTCTACTTCAGCTTTCCTGTGGGAGTGTGGTGCTGAGAAAGCAATACTGGAGTAATCTGCAGTTCAGCAGACATGGAGTTGATTAGCATTGTCCATGAATCACTGTCTGATCTGTGCATCCATTTATTTCAGCAGCATTTGGATTGCTCTAAAGAAGATACTTTCTGAAATGCTGTTACACGGATGCAAATAGTTCTTATAAAATTCCTTATTCTTATAAAATATAAAACACAGCAACACACCCAGTGCTGTTCAGGAAGCCACTTGCAAAGTCCTGTCTGTACTAGATGGACAAGCAGCACCAGACAATTAGGACTGACTCTGAAAGGCATTAGGTTGGGTTTGTTTTCTCTTTAGGTTAAGCACATATGGGAGAGGTTTGTGCTAGCAGGAGATGTCAGAAGGAATGCTTCAGAGAGGGGAATGCCCCAGCCACCACAGAACAGGCAACAACAGGCCTTTCCCAGGGCTGGACACAGCTGCCTCCTGCAGGAGGATGCATCCCTCCGTGCCAGACAGACCCAGAGCTCATGCCACACCCTGGGCAGTGACAAGGGCACAAAACCCCCTCTGCTGCCCTCACAAAAGCATCCCTGTTCCCTTCCTCACCCTGCCCAGACTGGGAGAAATACAACTGCCACTCAACCGTGCTCTGACTGTTGTACAATTTATATAAACACACACACAAATACATATTTATATATACATATATGTGTACATTGTGTTCATACATCCGTGTATATATACATACACAGACACATAGAGAGATAGAGAGATTCTGGACATAATAATAGGAACTGAAAGTTTTAGTCAGAGACTTTTCCAGACTCAGAGTATCTGGTTGTTCCTTCCCTTACTCCCAAAGCCTCAGCCTCTGTAGGTTGGAAAAACTCCCTTCAATTCCATAATTATTTTAACTATTTGGCAGTCCAGCTGGATTTTGCCACTTTCCAAATGATTTTACGATTCAGAGATGCTTGCTGAGGATAAAGCAGAACTAGAGTGCCATTTAAAATACAGCTGATTAGGTAACTTGTGCTTTTTAAGTGTAGTGCATGACTACCCGCATATGAAACACCTCAATACTGATGAACTCTGGTGAGACTTCTGCCTTGCATTAACTGCACGAGCTGCAAGCCCTGAACCAGTGTCCTTTGGCTACAGGGCAGATTCAAAACCTTAGCAAGTGCTAGCACAAAGTTATAGCACCTTATTTGTGTAGACTCGCTCCCACACCGGGGACTTGATATCTACCCTTCAAATATTTACACACACACTTCACACACCAGACTAGACACTGTGGAAGCAGAGCTGCAGATATGCATAATACACCTTTTTTTCTCTATGATATTGTTGTGAAGTAGGAGGTGAGATAATTCACATATTAGGCCTTCAGTCTCCAGGGAACTGTCTGTGATTTCTATATTTATACTTACAGTGTTGTCACAGAAAACACTGCAAGAGATTTTGATCTTGAATACCGATGCAAATTATAAAAAAAATCTGGCATTTAAACCTCACCCCCCAAGCTCAGGAAAACACAGGCTCTCGATTTTTGCTCTCCTCTTTCTTGAAACAAAAGGACAGAGTAAAGCAGCAGGAGGCCATCCCACAAATGGCAATCATAAATTGATCAGGCTATCAAACAACTATCATCAAGAAGCAGAAAATAGATTAATAAGCATTCATTATTGACTGGTCAAGTAACCTGGCAACACTTCACTTCAAAAGCTGAAAACAGCAGGACTCTCTAATCACTTCCAAGCAGGACAGGTCCTTTCCTATACCACTGGGCAGCAGAGTTCTGGCCTTCTGCTCTTTACCATGTGGGGGAGATTAAACAGGACTTAGATACAATACTGG
Organism: Picathartes gymnocephalus; assembly: GCA_013390045.1. Classification (NCBI taxonomy): domain Eukaryota; kingdom Metazoa; phylum Chordata; class Aves; order Passeriformes; family Picathartidae; genus Picathartes; species Picathartes gymnocephalus. The sequence continues at coordinate 70,579 of WEKY01045497.1, read as the reverse complement.
CTGCTAAGCAGAAATACCCAAAAATTTGAATTTCCAATCACGTAAGCATGAAGACAGATGTGCAAATCTAGATTAAGAGATGCATAAATAAATATTTTCAACAACCTATCATAGGTTGCTGCGTAATACTAATAATAAAGTTTTGAAGATGAGCAACAAAGAACTGGTAAGAAAATGTAAGGGTTCATATGGTGGATATTTATGTCCCTGCATTGTCAGCACCACTGTGGCCAAAGCAACTGTTCACACTGGCTCAACCTTATCATAAGGAAAAGTCTGTAGGCTGGGCAGACTCTGAGAACATTCCTGCTTTTCAGTGCAGTGCCCAGGTCCCTTGTATGAGTCTGGGCTCTGAACTACCATAATTTTAAAGTGTCTAAATTTACAGTGTCTGTAGCATACATGCAGATTACCCTTTCTGAACCTGCCCAATTCAGATAGGATGCAAACACATTCCAGGTCATCAACCCACATGCTAATGGCTCACTCCTGGTCAAAACAGCCCAACTCCAAGGACTTTGCAGCCACAGAGCAGAGAATATTTATTTTATCAAGTTTCTGAACAAGTTCAAAAACATTTTACAAAGGGCAATGAAAGGCGTGGAGAGCACCTTATGTCAGCAGATGGCTCAAGACACACGGAGTTGATGGATTGAATGCTGCCAACACTGGGATTCTGTTGCTCTTGTGTAGCCAACGAACTGCAGCTTTGCATACAATAGATACTGGTGGCTGTGTTAAGAATATTCTACAACAACAAATGAAAAGTAGGTGGCTTTTTTGTTTGCTTGAGGGGCTGCTTCAATCAGGTAAAAAGAAAAAAAGACTCTTCTATGCACAGTGACATCACAGACTCACCTGACTCCACTGCATGTGTTACATGTCCAACTCCTTAGGTACACAACAGGGAAAAAAAGAGTGTAAGAAGGTTAGTATGGTCCTCCATAAGCATCTCTGGCTTCTCCCCAGTGCTGCTGCCCCTCTCCTGGATGAACTGAAACACACAGCAGAAGCAGTTGGCACTAATATTTACAGAAATTCATAGAAACCCTGCTTTGCCTTCATGGAGATCCACCTCTTCTCTCCTGCCCCACACTTCCTTGTTTCATGATTCAGCAAGGCCTGTGAGGGACAACAGCACCAGTGGTGCAGCACTAGTGGTAAGAAGTTCCCTCTGCCTCCATTTCTCAGGTCACTTTTGCCTCGGTGAGATGTCCCATGAGCTATCTTCCAGTTCCAATGTCAAATGATTATAAAGGGATGCAGGGCACTTCTGCCCATTTGTACCATTTAAAGATCTACCTTGTGGGTCACATTTGTTCAGTAATTTTACAGACGTGATCTGAAATATGGGTCGATATTTAATGTCTCTTAATATTAAAGAGATTGATTGTAGCAGGGGGAAATTAACAGCGCAGAACATGCAAGTGTGATCCAACAGCAGCAAGAGCCTATTCCAAAAGAGCTGAGATGCTGCTGCACAGAAGGAAGCAGCATCTAGCTGAGTGTCCTTAATAACTGAAGAGTTCACTGCCTTTGTCAGCCAACTCTAAAATAAACCTTATCACCAGTATTGCAGTGGGGTCTGCAAGACCCATCTTCCAAGGCCAGGACCGAGGACCAAATGAGGACAAGTAACTGTCCCCAGAGAGCATGAAGGAACATGCGGGTATAGCTGAGATGCATAAGGAAATAACAGGAGGATTTGGGTCAAACATGCGCACAGTGCTGCCCACTTTCAAAAGAAACTAAAGAATACTCTAATAAATGCTGCTGTAGAAGACAGTTTTGAGGCAGGATAAGAAAGAAGAAAATGAAGTTCTTCTGGGGATCTTGGAAGAACAACTTCCCCCATGAGAGTCAAAGTCCAATGGTCAGTGGTCAAAGACCCCCCCAACAGGCTAAACAACCTTTATGGTTAGTTCAAGTGAGATAATGGGAGTGAAGTGGCTCCTCAGTCCTTCCCAACTGCCACTGCCTTCCAGAGTGGATGAGCTACTGCACAGTGTTGGGCAGGGTGGCTGAAGGCAGCTTCAGAAGAGTGCACAGGTAGGAATCAGAGAAAGGAAGATGAGCAGTTCGTGTCTGACAGGAGGGAGAAGGTGGAGAGTTCTTCAGAGAGAAGGAAATGCAGCCATCAGTCTGGAGAGGTGACATCTGCAGTACCAAGAGAAATTAGGTAAAATGAAATTTGACAACTTTCATTGCTCTCTGGGAAGGATGATACAGGGAGCTGGGAGAGAATTTAGAGGGGACCTGGATGGGAAAACTTTACTTGTACTTCACCTTAAAAAAAATGCAACCAAACCAAACCAAACCAAACCAAACCAAACCAAACCAAACCAAACCAAACCAGCAGCAGCCTCTCCATATACTCTAGATGCATTTGAGACAAACATCAAACTAAAAAAAGCATCTGAAGATAATCCAAGCACAGATCATAATTTAGTCTAAACCAGTATCAATGATTCAGGTAACTCCAAAGCTCTATCTTCACTAAGATAAAACACCATTAATAGCACAGAAAATTAAAGCCATTTACTTTGAGATCAGTAAGGTCAGAGCATGTGAGGAAATTGAGCTCTGCTATCTCCTTTTAATACCACATATTTTCCTAAACTAATAGATCTTCATGCTGCAAACCACTGTTTTTTGCAAAGGGGGTAAACACCCTATCTTCATCAGTTCAGTACTTCCTCCCTGCATCTTTCTTACCAGCAGCACATTTTTTCCTAAACTTTTGAAAGCAGAGGTAAAAAAATACCACTACCAAAAAGAAAATATAACCAATCAAACTTAAACAGAAAATCCCAGCTGCCACAATGAATCACTCCCAAAGGGAAGATGTTCTGCAAAGCTGATATTTCACAGCGTTATGAAGTTCTGTCTGGGACCACTTTGAAAATAACTTTTCACCAAAGATCCAAAAAATGCCCCAGGATAACCTTTAGCCTAAATTATCATTTGAGGTCCCAATGGTTTTCACACACAGAGTGAACTCTTTCCCTGCCAACACCCTTCTGCTTCTGGCTTCAGATTTCCACAGGGAAGAAATTTAAAAACCCAATCCCCACAAGCCATGTTATTTATTAATGGGCAAAATTCTCTCAGTTCCTTCACTGCTTATCCCATAGCTACTAGATAATGTTCAGACACCTTTCTGCTTGTGTTATCTATGTATAGCTAAATCGTATTTAATTCAATTATGAGTGAAAGCCACAGGAAGCCAATATGACAACTCCACTAGATAATCTTTCACTTCTCTGCCACAATTTCATTCATAAGGTCCTTTTCTCATTTTACTTCAGGATTCCTGACTGCCTCAAAGTCTGATTCGTTTATTTTAAGACAAAAGCAATAATGTGTCTTTTTAGTCATGTCAGAGACTTTTAATGTAAGAGATAAATGAAGTCTTGAGACACTGCCTTTCTTATATAGTCAAACAATTCCTTTTTATATTGTTAAATTATAAAAAGTAAACGGTTAATTTTCAGCACCAGGAGGGACATTCATCTTGCTGAGCACTTCTAACAGAGATGCATGCACAAAAATCACTGTGCATGGCACAAAATATAAATAACTAAAATAAAGCTATATAATTATATGGCATTTTAATGAGATTTTATAATTATATTGCATTTTAATGGGATTTGAACAATTAAATCCCTTTAGCTCTTTGCAAGTCTCTGCCTTAGGCAATGACCTTGTGCCAATGTCCACCCCAAACCAATGTGTAAAACAAAGTCCAGGGTAACTTACGTCTCTGCTGAGGTACAGTCACCCACAGAATGAAAGCAGCCACTGTGGCCAGAACACACAGCAGGAGTGCTCTGTTTAGCCATGAGCCAATGGGGGATTTCACCACACAAGATGTAACACTGGGAGCCTGAGACAAGTAGTTGCATCCCATCCGTTTTCCTCTGCTCCACAGCCAGCAAGGCTGACTGACAGGGAGGAGCATCATTTCATCAGACAGTAACACCACGACTTCAATGAATAGGGAGGAGGATGTTGTCTCTGGAATCTCCCTGGTAACCTGTGCCAACCTGTCTCTTACCAGCTGGGAAGGAAGGACAAGTTCACAGATGCAAACTTATGGGTCAAGAAATCTAAGTTCTCCCTAGGAACTACATTTCTAAATAAAACCCATCCTTTCAGTACAGTGCTATTTATAAGAGTTGCAAGTTTATACTGCTCATTCCCTATTTAGTTTAGCCTTTCTCTAATATTCATTATCTCACTCTTGACTTCTCACTGTCTGAATATCCATTGTCACCTCTCATTTAGGAGTGACTCATTCTTAAAAGGATTTAGTCAGCTGTGAACAGCCAAGCTGAGCACTGTGCATGGCATAGCCAGGGAAAGAGAAACTCTAGAAATGTCTGGACAGATCTATTCAGAAAACCTCCTCTGCAGACAGAGCAAGTAGGCAGCCCATAATAACCCACCTTGAGTCTTTGGGAATTTTACTCCAGAATTTAGGGTCAAATTATTGCTGCTGTCATGCAGACTATAGATGGGTAAAGGTAAAGGAGCCTTCTCCTCCAGCGATGGCACTGCCCATCACACCCTTCCAAAGCAGCAGCTATTTATCTCACTGTCCCCTACATGCAAGAAGCATACCAGAACATTTCACCATCTGTTCAGCAACAGTGTTCAAGAGCACAGATTTGACCCACTATCCTATTCTTCTACCTGCCATAAAAAGCCTTCCCTGAGGAGGTGACGACCTCTGCCCCTTGTTGGGAGCTGCTGGGACAGGGCTGTCCTCTAGTGGGACTCATCTGAACACATGGCTCTGTTAGATCTCATCCCCACCTTCTCTCCTGATGAACTGGCTGGGTTGGTGGCTCACAGGTCTGCAGGGGAACTGGGTGGGTGGCTTGCAGGTCCACTCAGGAAGCTGCTTATGGCACAGGAATTCAAGAGAAGTGAGCATTTGCTGTTGGGCCTTGAAGGAACGGCACCCTATGCAATCCTTACATCTGTGGGAAATGACAAGGCAGCCTCAGAGTCCAAGATAGCTGGGTACTGTATTGTACTTACTTGGGAAAGGAAAAGTGAGCCCTATATTAAGGAGAATTTACTTTCAGGTTTAAGAGTGTGGCTGAAGATCACAGAGGTGTCCAAAATGCTGTGCTAGCAAAATGCATCCAGCTTCCTCTTCAAATGAGCCTAATAAACTGGGAAAATCCTGTCAGTCTGAATATACTGTAAGTTAGTGAGGCGCACATTTAGTCCCTGACAAGGCTGATTTCCATGGTGCAGTCATGTGCAGTTCAACCAAAGAGGATGACAAGTTATCCCAACACCTCACCTCTCTGTGGCAAAAGTGTCCCTGCTTTGTCTGCTCCTGCTTTTGGGGTTTTCTTCAAAAGGACAAAGTAAGTCCATCTCTTTTCTTCATTACCTACACTCCCTGAGCCTGCATGGGCTGGCCATGCACACAGCTCAGCTCTGTCACAATAGAACAGCTTTCTGCAGCCATGGCCATTACAAGGTCAGCTCGCCCTGGGACTCTTCTGCCTGTTTCTGGGACTGAAAAGTCAACTTTGCCTTTCAAATTCCAATCTGTAAAACAAAGACATCCCAGGAAAAAAAAAAAAAACAAAAAAACACAACACAAACAAAACCCAAAGAGAGATAAAGGACTGAAAACAACAAATATTCACCCTGTTCTTCTGTCCTTCTTACCAGAAAAGGACAAAAATCAGAACTGGTTTTGATCAAAGCCCTGTGGCTGAAAGTGGTACATTTGAGGGAAGGAAAAGGCAAGCAGATAAATGGTTCTAATTTTGGCATATCCTGCTTACAAATGCACCACAAAGTAAATCACCCCAAACCAAAGCAGATGCAGAACTGGTATCACAAGAGCAATGCTGAATCCAGAGCCTGATTTCAGTACCTACATCAGAACAAACATGGCTCACAGATGTCCACACCAGTACCTTGCTTGGGCTGTGCTCATGTTCCTTTCACCTTCCCCTTGCTCATGTTTCCTGGCAAATTATATTCCTCACCAAAAAAAACCCAGCCTACTGAAACCAGAAAATTGGAATGTTTGCTGAAACCACATTAAAAGACAGTCATAGAGTAACTGTTGCATCTGCAAAGATGAGCATTTCCCTGCAGAATTCCAGAAGCCATTTTCATACAATTAACGGGGTGAAACAAACTGTTGCTAGGCCAAAGGAATCTGCTTAGCCAATCTATTTGGACCTTGTTTCCGCAGCTTTCAGTACAAGAAGCTGGCAACATGAGTTCTTTTTCCTGAAATCAGTAGGATCAAACAAGAAATAGCCTCTCGTGGATCAAAACCACACATGACGGCAACTGTCACTATCCAAATTACACAGAACTGGACAGATACAGACAAGCAGATCATGAAACTAAAACTACTTTTTTAAAAAATGGATTTTGGTGGATGCAATCCTGTTCAAATTACAAATACTTAAGAATTTGTCACAAGGTTTAGCTGCATCACACTTTAAAAAAAAATAAAATTGAGGAGAATCACTCTACAGAAACAGGAAAAACAAACAAAAAAGAGAATGGATAACTCATTTCTTAAATAGTAAGAGTTCCCCAAAAGGTGTTCAGCTTGCTCACTTGCTCCAGTCACAGTTTAGTAAATGACAGGCAAATCTTGATAAGCAATGGACAGAACCTAGATCAACCATTCTTGTTCTCCCTACTTAAAGTAAATTTATTTTCCACATCATAAGTATACTAAATTTAAAAACACTAGCGAGGAAGGTAAGCAGGGAGCTCCCATTCCTGCTAGTGCTTTTCCTGCTACAATTTGTAAAGACCTAGGAGAGTTTCAAAAGAGATGACAAATCTCTTCTCACTAACCTATGCCTTATAATGAAATGCTTAACAGTCTGGGGTGTATGTGGTATAGATTATATCACAAAATATACCTTGCAAGAGGAGTGTTGTGACTCCCCATGGTGGTTTGCCTCATGCCAGCATTAAGAAACAGAAATTCATTTGCACTGATCTCTTGCAAAGTTTGAACATTTAGTTGAGTATCTCTTTTGCACCAAGCAATCCAGGTGCATCTTGCAACAGTGAACAAACAGCCCTAAGCAGCAGGGACTTCTGTTCCTAGAGAAACTGTTTACCCAACTTTTACACCCCTCTACCCTGTAGTGATACAGAGAGTCTGAGAAACAAACCTTGTAATTAACACTCCAGTCAAATTAGATTCACATTGTTTCTCCTTCAGCTCAACTCTGCCTGCAATGCTCTCTTTAGCTCTGGTTAATCACTGTTTGTCAGCTGGGTCCAGCACTCAGATGAAATCCCAGCAGCCCCTTCCCCTGTGGCATCACCAGCCTGGATGATCTGCTTCCCCTCGGTGCTGCTGAAGGAGCCGAGGCAGGAGCACACAGCAAACTGCTTTTCCAGGAGACAAAAACACCCAACATTTCTCATTAGAGCTTTCTGAAACTCACACCCTTCTCTTGTCTTCCAGCCTTCCTCCCTGAAAGCATCCAGAACACAAAACATATAAAAAGCACATGGGAAGACAGGAGGAGGGAGGGGAGTGAAGTTAACATTGCTATAATGAAATTTTTTCAAAGCTTCTTCTCCTTTCTGTTCT
>WEKY01045497.1:22069-62924 GCA_013390045.1 Picathartes gymnocephalus | reverse complement strand
AAAAAAAAAAAAAAGTAGGAGTAAGGAGATGGATTTTCTTGTTTTTTATTGTCCCCCTCTTTTTATTTTCTATCTTTCCAAGCCTCTCTAATTTTGGCAAAGTTACAGAGTGACAAATCTACACTGCTGCCTTCTTCTTCTCAGTTTCACTTTGGAAATTTTACACAGAATGGGTTTCTTTTGTTTTGATTTTTTTTTTCCCCCAAAGAGTGGGGAAAGGAAAATGAAAAAGAAAATATCCCTAAAATGATCCTAAGCTTTATTCATGCAATTGTATTAGGAGTTCAAAAATCCTGAGGGTGGTGGAAAGAAGCATTCAAGAAAACCCAAAGTAAGGGGAAAAAAAAAAGTCAAACACAAAACAAATACTTTCTTTCAAAATAAAACTAGAGTTTTGATTTTTCCACCTCTCCGTCAAAAAATTGGCAAGTATTTTATTTCAATCATGCATAATTTTCTACCAAAACCTTTTGGAAGGTAATAAAAAGTAATTTTCATTCTATTTTTTTAAAGTACAGCTCCTTGACATGCCTCATGAAAGGTGCCTGGTGTGCCATTGCCATGGCTGTCTATTGTGTTATATGTTGAGTGTCTGTCCAGTGCACTCATGCCTAGAGAGTGCCTCCAGTTTTCCTGTATCTTGTGAAAATCATGGGACTAACAAACTGCAAACATCCCTGTCCTTCTCAGGCATACAGAACTCATCAGTGAGATCACCACACACAGTGAAAATACTGCAAGTGCATAAACAGTCTTCCCCTGAGTCCCTGAATTCCAGTAAGTTCTGCTCTGTGCACACAGGTTTTATCAGACTTTGTAACCAAGTCAAGATTTTCAAACAATCCAGGGAGCCATTATGGAAGTCAAAAAGCTGATTGAGCTTTTAGATCAAAAAGTCCTGTTCTACACAGGAAAAATTTTATTACAAACATACTCACTTTCTTAAAGGAGCCCACACTTGCCCTAACAGTTCACCTTGCATTAGGAAATTCCCTTTCACCAGCACTCTGAGCACACGTGCTGCTTGCCTTCATCAAAGGAAAATTCAGCAGCCAGGAAAGGAGGGGGAAAGTTGTTGGTGTTTGGGGAATTTGTCAGCTGCAGAATCAGGGAGTAATTTCTAAAACCCTAAACACTTCAGCAATAAATGTGCATTCCCCAGGAGGTGCAGGTCCTGCGATGGCCTCTCCATTAGCGAGGAGGCCTCAGGAGGGCAGAACCACGTCTGCTGAAGGACAACCAGGAATAGGAATTCACCTGGCAGAGTGCACAAAACACAGCAGCTAAACAAAACTCAGTATGGAGACATCCTGGGATTCATGTCATAACCTGGGCACACACTCAGCCCCCAGCAGCGAGGGGCAGGGCAGGGCTGGCCCCACATTTAGGTCACATCGCAGACGCTTCCAAGCGAAACAGCCTGGTGCAGGAAACCTCCCTCCAGCACTCACAGAGGGCAAGGTACAAAATCCAAAGCCTTGCCAAGTAAAGTGTCCAGCAGGGAGAGCTGGAAATGGAAACCAAAAGCCAGGTTTCCAATGAGCATTTGTCTGTAATGTGGCAAGCCCAAGGCAACCCTCATCCCCTCACTACTCCCCCTGTTCACACACTTCACCTCTTGCCAGGTCCCTCTTTCCTGGAAGAGGATGGATTGAAGAGTGAAGACACCCCCACTTCTCCTGCCTTTGTTACAGCACAATAGCCTCCAGAAAGGCAGCAGAGGACCAAGCGGAAAGAAATGAGCTTTAGTTTGCCCCAATACTCACTGCCAGCATCTCCTGCAGCTTCACACTCCACCCCTGGCAGATTCCAAATACCCACTGCTTCAGCCAAACCCCCCTTGGCTCCAGGAGCAGCCTACAGCTTCATCCTCAGGGAGTTTTGAACCGAAGGTCTGATCCAACTGCCTTTCTACACAGGCAAATTCAGATCCAAATGAACACCCAAAGTCAGGCCCCACACCCTGTGCTGGCGTGGCATCCAAGTGTGAGAGGAGCTGTTTGGGCCCAGGCTGCCTTGGCAGCTCTTCTGATGCCACGACTGAAAAGTCCACAACCCTGAGGAGTTAGTCTGAGAACTTCCTTCACCCCATCGACCAGAGGAGGTTTGCAGGAGGTTAAGTGGCCAGAAAAAAAGGACCTGGGCAAAGGACAATGAAAATCAAATGACAATAAAACATAGAAAGATGGGAAGAAGGGAGACATGGGATGCATGACTAACATGTCCCATCTCAGTTTGCTGTCCCCAAAATCCTTCAATATGGCAACAAAGCATTTATGGCCCAGTCCAAAGCTACTGAGAGCCATGGGAATTCTCTCACTGGGTTTGTAGGGTTCAGGTTCACAAGGCAGCTCACAGATGGATTTCCCAGAGGGTGTGGGCAGGATTGCTGTCAGATCTCAGAACTTCACCCATTTCCCCACCGGAGGGCTGGGGGCAGAACTCCCCACCAGAAGCCTCATTACAAAGTTCTCCTGGGAATGGCGGATCTTTCCCTGTGGATGCCCAGGAGCATAGACTACCCTCCTGATAAGAAAGACATGTCTTTCTACTTGAGACATCCTAGGCATTTCCCAGAAGTCCCTGTGTGGCTCAGAGCAGTTACCTTTCAAAGTAATATCTTTTTAATTTGCTCAAGGACACTTTGTGGTGCCATTAAAGTTTCTCTCCAGCAAACATGCTATTATACAGCTTGGAAACTTAATTAATTAAACAACATGTACAATTTCTTTCAACAGTTAATGCAGCACAGAGGAAGATGATCTGCCATGCTCTTAGTTACTTCAGTGCCACTTTCAAGAAGCTCTGAAGTCTCTGGTCAGACAAAGAGTCCCGTCTTGTCCCCCTACTACACCTCTTATCACCATGCAGAAGGATTCTGTGCAAAAGGAGATTCTCTCAAATAGCAGATGCAGCAGCCTACAAGCCTCACAACTGACTGCCCTCCACATCGTCTTTGCTTCAGAGCTGCCAAAACTGTTAGCACTGGTAAAATTTTACTGTGTCCTCAAATCCCACTATGTGGTTTTCCTTGAAAATGCCTCTTGGCAGATAATTCTTATAGTCCAACCCCTTGGATGCAATAAGTCTTTCTATAGTTACTCATGGCACACTTTCCAGTTTGAATTCTCCCTTTCTTTCTCAAGATAAAATAGAGAAGGAAAGAACTGATCAGGTTTTCTAATTAGATTCTTCAGACCTTCTTTTCTATTTATCTGTGAGCTTTAAAAGCAGGCAATAAAAATATGAAAAATCAGCTAACTGTAGTTAATTTGCCACTTTTTTCTGAGTCTCTAAATACCAATTTCCATTTTCTCCTTGTTTGGATTTCTCATAACATCACTACAAACAAAGGGTTAAACTAAGTCACAGTTTAATCCATTCCCAATTATATGGCTGAAATGAGCAAAAAAAGTGGTCAGTCTTGGGGAGGATCAATGCTTTGCTTCCACAGCACAAACAACTCCACTCAGCAGTTTGCTAATTTATCACCGTTCATTTTAAAAGAAGCTTTATTGGCAGTGCAATACCTTTTGTTTCCCTGGAAATGCAGGATTTGCCATGCCTCTCCTACACAGAGTGAGGAGAGAGAGCAAATCCACCCAAAGTGATCTGACAGCTCTCAGTGTTACTAATAAAACTTCAATACAAGCAGCTCCCTGATTGTATCACCAGAAGAAGTCACTGATAAAGGACACCAAGAAGCAATATCCCCTGTGGAGATTAGGAGCATCAGGTAAATTCCTTCATTGTGCTCTTAAGTGCCATGGGCTTATCAGCAAGGCTATGAGGACTGTGTTACCTTGTCAGGAAAGAGTCTGGACCAGCAGGGGCAAAAGACGACTGAATCATCAGAACTGAGCTAAGTCATTTAGCAGAAGTCCAGTTTGTTGCACACCAGCTCCAGAAGTGTAGGATCTCTGCTGGGATGACACAGCTGGACCCTCACACTACACACAACCACCAGGGCAGATGGATTTAGTAGTCACCTCCACACACCTGATGAGATTAAGCCAAAGAAAAGTTTAAAGTCCTTACGGCTACATCTCTCCAGAATCCTCCCTAGAGTTTAAACAGTTCTGGAGTTCAGCAAAATGTACAGCACTGGTTTGACACAAACCCTGTCTGCAATGAGCAGGAGCAGCTTCCCTCCACCCCTTTGCCATGGCTGAACCTCGCCTGAGCCACACAGAAACCCTCTCATGCAGGCAGCAGTCCCCAGCTGTCCTCCCCACCCCTCGGAGGGGCTGGGAAAGCAGGAAATCTTTCTCTGAACAAGCTCTCTGTTACAAATACATATTCCAAGGACTAGGAGGAACACTAATTAAAGGAGCAAATATGCCCTGGTTTTGAATGTGCAGGCGGCTCACGGACACAGCCTGGGTTTCCAACCAGCTGGCTCATTGTGGGGCAAACAGCTGCTTGATTTGTCAGGCTTCATTGCCTGTCCAGCCCAGCACCGGGCTGCAAATACACTGAAAGAGACTGCCACCAACACATGCGAAACTCCAACTTCTCCCTCAAGCAGGCACATAAGCCATGCCTTTAAATGGGGTCATTGTTAATTAAACCGCTTTAAGCTCCTTTATGCAGAATAAAGAATACTTTTCGCTTTCTGTGGATACATAGTTTCATCTGCCAGCTACCACTACCTTATACAGAACAGCTCTTCTTTCACTTGCAGGGAGAGGGGGTTTGTGTACCCTCCACATTCAGGAAGATCCCCAGCAAACAGAGAAAGGACTCCTACAATAGGAGAACACGTAGGTGGAACCATCACCTTATTTCACTGAAAAGCATGAGTACAATTGTGGAAGGAAAGGCACTTATTCAGAGTGCCTATTAGTACGGTTTTGCCTTGGCACTGTTCACAGAGGGCCTTTTGGGTTTGGTGTATATATATTAATTAGAAAAATGAACAGGTAGAACATACAGCATGTATCCACAGTAAGGACTCTCTTTACAGCTATTTACACACACACATTTCTATTGTCTTCACTCAAAAACCATGTCATCTTTTCTACCCATCAAAAGACCTGAAAAGCCCAGAGGACATGCTGGGAAAAAATGTTCCTATTACAGCATATTTTAAACATAGAAAGTAACTCAAAGCAAAGACTGAGCATGTGACTTACTAATTTGTTGCCAAAAACTCAAATGCATCCACATTTCACAACAGGTTTACCTGTAAAAAAATACAAAGAAACAAAATATATAGATTCCCAAAAATTTATGTTGGGAAATTTCTCCCCTTTTGCTTCTGTTTTATAATTTTAGGTTATTTTAAAACTTCAGAAAATTCAAAGCTTTGAGTGCTTCTATTATCTCTGTTTATTTGCTGGCCTGGAACTTGAACTTTCAAAAAAGCCTACCTTCACTGTAAAAAGGCCAAAAAGTGTAATTACAAGGAACTTATCCTTAGATTAAAGTGTAGCACAGGTGCAGCACTGCCGCCCCAGCCCTGAGTGTGCTCAATGAGGTCAACTCCACTGGGAAGAGTACAACGTTCAATCGGTGACCTTGGGATAAAAGCTGGAATATCACTAACCCCAGACACTTGCAAATTAAGAGTCAGGATTAAAAATCAAAGCAGCAACATTTGTAATAAAATATCACTTCAAGATGCAAAATTAAGACTTTGCACAAGTATCCACACAACCACTTTTCCAAAAAAAGACAAAATTCCCAATTTCCTCAGTCTTACTTCAGAATATTCCCCTTTCTAGTTTCCCTTTGCTATCATGTTGTTTTCTTCTGCTTCCCCCTCCCTTTTACCTGATGTAAATCTCAGCCCTGCTGATTTCATAATCAGTTCATAGTATTTTTACATTAATTTTTTACATTATAAAAGACTTTATGAAGAAGCCTATACTGTTATTTCTTGTTTCTGCCTAAGAAATGGCAATGTTGCTTAACACTGCACATTTACCACACTAAAGGCCAGGTATGGTACAGCTCTGCATGTGCCCTGTATCTGCATTTCTTCTTTCCACCCTCAGCTGTGGATGTCTGACTACTGGACCCCACGCATGATTTTAACGGGTGATTTTTATAGATGTGACAGCTGGAGTAAAGTACTTAGCACTTGTGAAAATCAGGTCTCTTGGCTCCAAAGCCAACCTGGGCATTCAAAAATCATTACTCAGATCCTAAAAAATAATGAGATTGGCTTAGCAATAAAGATGGGTTTAGATATTAAAGGTTTTATTTGCCTTATGGTGTTTCTGCCTTTTGCATCTTCAAGCCATCTTTTTTTTCTTTTTTTCTTCTTTTTCTCTATCAATAAGGAGAATTAGAAACTGTCTTTTAAATGAAAACAGAGAATCTTCCCATAAATCACCTGACTTCTGGAGCTAGGATTTTAGGAAAAATATACAACCTCATCAGATTGATGGTTCACAGAAGTGATTAGCACCGCATATCCCCATTAGAAGCACATTTTCTTGTACAGGTTCCTTCCATGTAAAAAAGGTATCAGAATTCTCCCCTTGTGGATACTGTTATACAGTCTCTCCCAGTTATGACAAAGGGGACACCCACATTCAACAAACAGGCACATTTGCATGTGGACTTACAGACCTACACGAAATATATTTCAGAGGAAACCTTTTACATAATCAGAATCGTCACACTCATGTCATGTAGCCTGAGATATTACAGGATATCTGTGCCCTTTGGCTGTATGACAGAGACATCAAGGCTCTCCTAAATGCATATCTGCCCAAGTTTGGGATGCAATGATCATCAAGAAGCCTGAAGCCTGGCTGTTCATGAGGCCTTGATCCAAAAATTTCCAAAGCTGTGGGGAAAGTCTAAGGCAAGATTTAGATTTGTGTCTTACTCATTTTGAGGGTGGGAGATGAGGGAGTAGAACATTAACTCTATGTATCCCAATCCATCAGCAAGTCAAAATCAACTTCATCCTCCAACACTCCCATACAAAGAAGGGCAAACCAGCCCTAAGCTGATAAAAGCCTACCAGACATCAGAGAGTCTGATGAGTGGCACACTATGGATGGACTTGCAAGCTCCCTCTGGAATTAAAAAATGCAAATGATTCTAGAGAGAGGGGGATATTTTAACATACATTAATATATTAATTGCCACATCCTTTGAGTTCCGTTGTTGAATTCTCTTCTGGGAGAACGGGGATGGCAAGGTGACCTATTGGTGTAAATAATCAAATATAGGCTTGGCATGAGGCAAGACTCCATCCACACTCTCAGGATCTCAGACTGGCAGGACAGTCATACTTCCACCTCCTACCTTATCCTTCAGAAGTGACACCTCTGCACTGCTTACCAGTAGCCTGGCCAAATGGCAAGATTTGGTGCTGCGACATCACCCTGGAATGAGCACTCAACAGGTAACTAACCTGAAAGCTTTCAAGAGCCATCACGGCTGTTTCCGAGCCATTCTTCCAAGTCTACCTCCTCTTCCAAGAAGTTTTCCAAGAAGCAGAGCAGCAATGTACCATTATCGTGATGATGCAGAGGCCCACAGGCCAGGCATCAGGACTTGGCTGCTCTTTTTTGATGCTTCACTTCCAAAACTATAACCAGAGCCAGTTTTGGCTGGCGGTGGTATAGCTAAGGACTAATCATGTTCCTACTGAAGTTAATGGAAGTTAATTTCTCCATCATCTTTATCTGTGTTGGATAACTTAAGGACATTCAGCTATCAGTGCAATCAGTAATGGAGTCATACAAAAGTGGAGAAAATGGGATGTACAGCTACTCTGAAACAAAAATAAATGCAGGAGCAAAGATCATCACAATCCATCCTGCTTAAGATAATTTGAGAGGCCTACCTTTACGTAACCTGGTTTGGGAAGAGATATGCACAGATATGCCTCTCTTTCCTCCTTGCAAAATCCCCATGCCATTCTAATAAGAGTCCCCTAACAAACTAAACACACACAGCTTTTCAAAGAAGGCATTAATGACCTAAAATAAATAATCCTTTAAACCCTTGTGCATTGCAGCACTTGCTGGGCCCTAGGCAGGGAGAAAACAAGACAAACCACAGCTGTGAAATGTGAAGTAGGACAGGAATGAGAAAACATTCCTTTCTCCTGAGGAAGCATATGCAGAGCTGCAAGTGTTTTGATCTACCAGTTTAAATGAGGCCTTGCAAATGAACTGCCTCATATACACACAGTGAGGAAAAGCTCTTGCTGAGCACATGCAGTATGGACCTGACAGCAGAAGGTGTCCCAGCAGTGCCAGGAGACTAACAGAACCAGCAGGAGGTAAACAGTGGTTCTGCTCTTCCCAGCTCCTTTGCTGTTACAGTTTTATTCAGCTTTCTTTCTTGCCTGTATTCTGCTAGGATCTTTTCTGCTTAGAAAGGAACCATGACTGTGCACAAATGCAAGTATATAAATCATATAACAAGATGTTTCTTAAGGTTTAAATATGTTTTAATCTGCAGGTATAAGGTGAGTACTTATAAGAATTCTGGGAAAAGAGAAGCTGGTGATTTGGGAGCACATAGTGTAGCTCTCGTTTTCCAGCCAATTCATCCCAACACGGCCAGCTATACTCAGCTCAGGTGCTCTGTTGGAAGCACTGGTTTTGCAAGGTGGGAGGAAGGCACTGCCACCACTGTTACAATTAGAAGCTTCTAAAGCCCACCCACTGTATCTAGCTCTATGTGATGTCTGAAAACGGGTGCAGGAACAAGATCCAACTTCCTAGTGCCAGTTCCTGGTTAACCATGAGACTCTGAGTCCAGCTGGGACATTGCACCAAGCAGCAGCAAATGTTACTGTGTTTAGAGAGAAGGAGAGAAGGACCATTTTTCAAAATATTTGTGTAACACTGATATCTCAGCATATTAATACACCTACCTAGGAACAAAGTACCTTGTTCAGCTTAGATCAAGCCAGAGATACAAAAACAATTGTAAGCAAAACTGAGCCACTGTCAGCATTCAGAGTCTCTGAGAGCCATCCCTGTCCTCTGGCCTCCCCAACTGTCCTTCCTATAACAAGGGGAACAGAAGACAACCAGTATCTGCTGACAAGGGAACAAATGTAATATGCTGTGGCAGCAGGTTAAGTTAATTCAGCTCGAAGGAAACAATATTAGGCATTCCAAAACCAAATAATTACACTCTCCTTAACTAAAGTTGTCACTCTAGAGAGTCTTTCACAGAAGAACCAAGTCTTTCTCACTGAAGTCCTGTCACCTCTGAATATATCTCTCTTCACAATTTATTTTTATCTTCTTTGCACACAGATTTTCTCTTGCTGCTGTTTGTATCCAAGTATAAAGAGGGCTTTTTGAATGGAGACTTCCAGGCTGCGATAAAGGCTTGAAAGGTTGTCTAGCACTGCTGCAGTCTCTCCAAGAGCTTATGCATCCTTTGCAGAGATGTTACTTCACATCTTTTCAAAGCACCTCAAGAGATTTTGACAGATATTCCTGCACCTCATGTAAGCACCAGCATGCTAACAGGACTGTTTTTCCTACCCAGTCAACAATGAAAACATAAGGAACACTGTACTGACATGTGCAGACACCAACTCTTAATTTCTAACAATAGTTGCTTCCGGTCATTTCTGATTTCCCTCACTCATCAGAACCTAGCTGTTGCTGTCACTTATCTTCTAATGGAGTGGCACGTGTTATTTCTAGGGAAGAAACTAAAAACATATTTCAAAAGTGTTCAATCAATCCTGTCAGTATCATATCTGTCAGGAGAAGAACCAAGTAGAAACACCAGAACTTAACTTGAAAGGTTTACTGTTTTACACCATGTACTGCTGTAATTATCAGAGTGTACAGGCAAGGTACAAGCACAGCAGAATTTTTCTGCCAAACACTAAAAGAGATTGGCATCCCAGATGACAAATATTTCTTTAAGTCCTCTCTGCTGTGCATTTACACATGGCCTACAGATACTCTTCAGTCCCAGCTTGTGTGACCTGAAGGTATTACATGCAAGACTTGATAAGAAGACAACTATTTTGCTTCATGGCATTTTCTGAAGTTTCAGTAATTCAGTGCCTTCTACAATGAGTTGAAAACAAACCTATTCTGGTATTTTAATGCAGCAAAAACATTCTGAAGCATCATCCACACTTAAATGGTAGTCTTTCCAATCAGGACAGGCAAACCCAGTGAATATTGTACTAAGCTGAGATGTGACAGATTCAAACACTAGTCCCTGATGTGAGATGAAATTGTCCTGACAGATGAGGGACTTTGAACCTCTCATACCTGGTTCAGTGCTTGCACTAGCTCTGCATGAGTCTATAGGACCACATTCACAAGCAGATGCACCTATGTGCTTAAACAACTTCCATGTGTGCAGCTGGCAGAGCAGCAGCCCCTCTAACAGCCTGGCAATGCTCCTCTGGTCAGTAAGGGCTCTACTTCACAAGGATTTGATCATCCTCAATCACTGAGAAACTGAAGAGTAGCCAGCTATCCGTAAGCATGTCTTATGTACTCAGATCTCTGCCCAAGTTCAGCATTTCAGCTGAGAAGAGCCAAAGGGGACATCGTTGTCAGCTTTCCCCTCATTATTCTGTAGAATGCCACATCTCTCCTATCTTCACCTCTGTTTTACACCAGCATTCCGCTAAGACAGTGATCTAAACAAAAACTCAGAAAGTAAGGAAGATGGATTTTGTGATTCTATCACCCAGAGTGATTTCTAGGACAACCTTCCATTTCTCAATGTTCAACTTAGTCCTCGAGATATAAATATTTTTTTCTTCTATGCATGTCTCAGGGACTTCCTTCTAGATTTTACAGCAAAAACTATTGAAATACAGATTCACCCAGAAACTTCATGGAGTGCAAACACACACGGTTACTCTCCTTTCTAAAATATACACATAATATGTGATCCACCTCTGCTGAATTTCACTTGATCTTGGCACAACTTAGACAAATGCTGATACCAAAAAGAAGCCTGCTCCTCATTGTCTTCATTTAAGGAAAAGAGGTCCAGCTTCACATTTCCAATGCTTCCAAAATAAGCAAAGGATAGTACTGAAGAACTCTGCTAGCTCTGCTGTACTCTCAAGCACCTGAGACAGGGATAGGAAAGAACCAGCAGTGTGCAACAATCCCATTCCACAGTGTAATTAACTCTCATTTTCCCTGGCCCTGGAGTGCTTGTCTCCTTCAGTCATAACTGAAAGAAACAAAAAGCTCTGGAGGCAAGGGAGGGGACAAAAGCAGCTGCTGAAAGTTGTTCTCCCTGTTGGCTGTATTGCTTATTAGGTAACTGGCTAATTTTTTTCATCACAGAGGTCGCCATAAATAAATTCTGCATACAGATCAAGTTGAAATGGAGCAATGAGGAGAGTCAGGAGAGTCAGCCTCCAAAACTACACTCTCATTGGATGACCCAAAAGCCTTGGGGAACCTGTTCCAAGCCCATTCTGCCATAAAACGCTCTTTCACTGGGATACCACAAAAAGCCTGACATCAGCTGACACCACAGCCTGTCACACTGTTCACCACGGCCTCACTGCCTCTCCACGCCCCAAACACCTCCAGTTGCCCCTGCACTCCCACTGTGGGCAGTTTGGGGCTGAATCTGGCAGAGCCCCAACGCTCCCAGTGCTGTTGCAGGCTTGGGGACACAGGGCACAGCATTAGGCCATGCCTCACTTCCCTCACCAGGAAAATGGAAGGAAGCCAAGATTCTATTTTCTAGAAAAGGCTGTGGACTGGATGTCAACTCAGGAACTGCCCTACACACCTGACAGGGATGAAGCAGGAGATGTGCAGGTTCTGAGCTTTGTGTGCTCTGCCTTTTTTGAGACTACAGGCCCAAGCAGCAGGGCAGAAGCACGTGGCTTGCTGGCTACTAGCTGAACTATCCTGACTTGTACCTGGGGCACTTGTCAATGAGCAACATAAATACTCACAAGAATAGTTTTCTAATTAGCCATGCACACCAAAGGAAGAACCATACAGCTAATAAGCACAAACAGAACCATCATTCAATGAGACTTTATTGGGTACTGACAACTGAGATTGTAGCCATTTGTCCTGACAATAAGCTTAGGCAAAACTGATGCATGGTGTCCTTTAAATCTCAAATGGTTTAATTAGACTAGTTGAGGATATTTGAGAACCCAGCCCTTTAGCCCCTCTAAAAATAATCACGTTGTATGTATGGAGGGACATCAACAGCTAGGAGAAAAGATTTTAGCTACAGCCATGCAGCAGCCTGTCTCTGTGTTAAGTGTAAACATTCTCACACACTGAGCTACAGCAAAGTAGTTCTTCTCACGAGAAACTAAGTTCTACAAGAGAAAGAATTCTAAACAATTAGATAAGCAGTTGCACCTGCTACCTTGTACATGTTTTACTTATGATTGGTTTAGAACTTATTTACTCTGTTTAGCCTATAGAGGTGTAGAGTTTGTTAGCCAATCAAGTATTGCTTGTCACGATGTAGACTATAAAAGATTTTGCTTCTAATAAACTAGAGGCTATAAGTCTGATGAACACAAAGCAGCCCTTTGTATGTCTTGTTCATGAGAACAGTGACATGTATGCCCTATTTATTCATTTTGATTTATATCAAGATACACTTCTGTTTCTCTAGGGGGCATTTACAAAAGTTAAAATGCAGAGCCAGCCAATAAATCCATCCAGTACCTAATGAAATGACCTTCCAAAGAAGTAAAACCCCATCACCCTGAAAAGTCAGAGAGGCCTTTGTTGGATTTGCTGAAGGTAACTCCATCTTGAAAGATGGCATCTCTGCCTCAGAGGTTGGAAAAAGTGGTGGCTATCATGTTTGAGTGAATTATTAAAAGTGACAGTCATCTCTGTGTGCTTACAATTGGAACTTCTGATTTCATAGACTACAACAAATGCACTGCTGCTGTTCTGGATGGCCTAGCACTAATAAAGCAAACCAATTTTGAATGCCCAAGGCCGAGACCTCAGGGACAGCAGATGGTACCCAGGATACCCATTCTCACATTAGCATAAGAACAGTATGGAGAGGGACACAGATTGCCTTTAAGCAAGCTTTCAGTTGTCCACAGAATCTCTGCTCCCTACCAAATGAAACAACACCATTGTTTGGGATTTTTAATTTAGGTAATCGATGCTTCATGACATAAAATGTATTTCACAAACAAGTCAAGCAATAAAGAAATTTATCTCCTTTGTAACTTCTTGCACTCCATAAGCACCTTATTCAAACTTTGCATGTGCAACAAAAGGTTTAACACATATGAACAGTCCTTGTTCATATGTGTTAAACCACTTTGGACAAATTACTTAAGAGTTCCTAAAATTAGACTTTTTTTCCTAAAATTGCTTCTAATTTTGTGTGCAATTACAGCTCTGACTTCTTGTAAGCACAAATGGTATATACATTTATTTCCAACTTGATGCTCTCATTGAGAATCAGAACAAATCCCAAATAGAAAATTGGAAACTGTGCCTCAAATTCTTTAAAAAGAGTATGAAACCCACATGCTTACCTGGATTCAAAATTAAGACTGTCCTGATTTCAAAAGAGGCAAAACTTCAACCCATTCCTAATTAAGCCTCAGAGTTAAGTAAAAACCAGCTGAGGACTGGACTCTCCAGAAAGAAGTTCAGAGTGAGACTCAGGACATCATATGCAAACCTTCATGAGATATTTTGTTCTTTCTAGGCAACACAGGTAAGTTCCACTTTAAATAAAGTCTCACAGAATGTGTGTTTGATATCCTAACATCAATAATGAACAAAGCCCTTGTGTTTACATGTCTGTCTTCCTGGCTGAGTTAATTCAGATTTCTGAAATAATAAATTAATAATTAATTTCTGATTTCTGAAAATATGACTCTGTAGTCCTCATATTTTGTGCTCCTTGGACAGGGATCCTCAGCTGAGTTTGTTTCCTGGCTGTTTATTAACTATCAAGAGAATGCTTCAACTCGAAAACCTTGAGGAAGACCCCATTTTTGAAGACAGGAAGCACATTGAGAGATTCCCTACTACCTCACAAGCTCTCTGCAAGAAAGATACAGAAGGACAGAGATAATTTCTTTTTTTTTCCTTCATCCAAGAAATAGGAATAAATAAGGGGGTGTTATTTCCACTCCCAAACCTAAAGGACTAAAGACGAGTTAAAACAATCCACACACATATTGTGTGTGCCCACATACCTCTTCCTTAGCACTGAACTTTACTCTTGAAAATTGCAATCATGGCTTCACCTGCTTGGATCCCCCTTGAAATCCCCATGATGGAAACTTTTGAAGCAAAGACTGGTATTAAAAATTTGCAGGGTGTCCAATCCAATAGATGGTCAACTTCATTCCAAGTCAAAACTGCAAAGCTCCAGTGGTGACAGTACCACGGACTCCCTAGAATGGATCTTGGCAGGCTCAGCAAGCCTTCAGCTTCCCAAGCTGTTCCCCAAAACAAGCCCAACAAGCAGGTAGCAAAGGCAAGTCACTCCAGACCACAGGCACACCCCAGATCCCAGACATGGTTGATTGTAGGGCAGCCGAGAATTACAGATTTACACACAACACAGACTGGCACAAGGAACAGACAAAAATCTTCTGTTGATGTTGCTGTTCTTGTTTCTCATGTAACACAGTTTTCATTTCCTAAAGCCAACGCACTAATTGCCAACTGAACATAAGTCATCTCATCATCTTACTTGAATAAATACCAGTAGTTCTGGAGCTTGACTGGAAAATTCAAGAAGCCATATCTGAGCAGTTAAAGCAAATGACAATTTCTGTTATCTTGACCAGCACATTTCCTTCTCTATGAACTACTTGAAAATTATGAATTCTCTAGAAACTTCATAGAATTAAGGAAAAACATTTGAATAAACTGGACGATATTTTGGGTCACAAGATTACTGGACTCCACTGAATTAGGAGGGTCCCTTCCTGGATGAGGTGTTCAGAAGGTGTCTGAGGATTTTGTAGTTCATAGATGAAATATGAAAAAACACCAAAGGGAGGGACTAAAAGCTGGTTCCTTATGCAATTTTGAGCAGAGCTGCTTAGGACTTATTTTTCTGAACTGTTTGGCTTTAAGAATTTCAATTTTCATTGAACTTCCTTCCAGTCAGGTACTTCTGGGGATGGAATTTCTGCAAATGATACCAAATGAGAATTTACAATCTTGCCACTGGAACATGGCCCACTGAAAAGATCTTCTGCTTGATCCTCAGCATTGTTTAACAGAGAGAAAATGTAAATCTAGCAGCGTTTCTTGACTCTACCTTTGTGGGAAAAAGTTCCCATTGCTGCAAGTGTCTCCTAAGTGGATCCAGAAGGAGAGAGGTAGAAGAAGAGCAGTAGTAACTCGTGACACTGGAGGAGAAGTGTCATCTTGTCCTGTCAGTGCTAAGACTTCTTACTCTTGTCACAGAGTGAGAATGAGTGAAAGAAGGAAGAGAAACACAAACATTACAGTAAAACACTACATAAAGATTTTACACTGCTTTCATAATGGATATTTATAGCCAGAGTAGAGATGTGACTGTAAAAGTATTATTTTAAAATGTTCTCTAATATCTAATTTACTCTTCTCAGATTCCATTGGGGTGGTCTACAGAAAAAAACACTCTGCAGCCAAAGCACTGCAGACAAGTGCTGAATGTTCTGTAAAAACATAAACAGTTTTTTACCTGAAAATCTCCATCATATTGCTCATCTTTCACTCCTCAGTTCCCAAGATACTAGAATTTCCTCAGTTCTGTGGTTACTTAGAGTTTTGTCATGGAGACAAGCCTCGAACACATAATGAAGAAAACAAACAACAGTCAAAAATCCCCTAAAACAACCCTTCAGCTTATTATTCCCTTATTCTTCCTGTGCAGGCTCAGAGCCCAAGACACTCCAGCCACCACTGGGGAGATCAGTGGTAAACATCATTAGCTGTCAGGAGAGGAAAAATCTTAAAATAAACAGCTCTTCAAGGTATAATTTTTCCCCTGATAAACATTAAAGAGGGGGCAAGCCAACAGACCTCTTTATCTCCTGTCTTCATTAATTAATAATATAAGCACTAATATGAAAATGAAAATGGACAGGTTTTTTGATCCTATGGGAAAGCCCCACAAAACAAGCAAAAGGCTCCTGCCCCATTTGTCACATGGCTGCTACGATTTGCAGGTGGTACGGCAGAAATGAAATCCCACACTCCTGATGAAACCTCATGTGGGCATGTGTTCTCCCAGTGCACTCTGTGCTGGACAACAGCCTGGGCAGACACCTGTCTGAAGTGCCTTTCTGAGTGTGAAAGAGGAGGATATTCCATTTCAGTTCTTGCAGCTATTAAGGAGTCCGAGTGAAATGGTCATTAAAGACCTGTCAGGCCAAAATGTGCTGCACTTACGGAGCTTTTATATGATTTGCCTCTAGCTGACTGTAACGAGTGAGGATGATACATAGCATCCTTTTCATAGAGATCTCAAAGAGACAAATAAAAATAATTTTCTATCTAGAAGATTTGCATAATTTGCATCTAGAAGATGCAAAGTGCAGGTAGGTTAAGTGAAAAATCGAGTCTCTCACAGTAGGGCAAGAGGAGAATTGGGGACAGAATCCAAATCAGCTGATAATAGTCCTGTGACCTCAGCACTAAATGGGGATCTTCCTGTACTTACAGCCTCTTTCTCAGATAAGTTTGTCCTGCCAAGGTGTACTCCAAAGAGTATCACTGGTCTGGGAGTCCTACTGCAGGAGCTTGCGTGGATGACCAGAGCAGGTTCCTCCAGCAACAGCCTTAACCAGGGCTTCTTCCAGAGGTCAGCGATCTTACTGCCTTGTTTGGTTCTGGGCTCTTCCTGACTTTTAATTTAAGCTGAAGGATTTGATTCATTGTTACTCAGCAATAAACTGTTTTCCTTGAAACGGCTAATCAAAATTTGACGAGGCCCTTGACCAATGGGAAGATAAATTAACATCTAACATTAAAGGTTAGGTGTAGAGCAACACTGAAGATTAGGGCATAAACTCCTATTGAGTTCAATAGAATTAAGACAGCTATTCCTACACATACCCTTTCCCACTGCACTATCCCGTATTTTTATGTATTTGTGTAACTACCCCAGCATCCTGAAAGAGGGAAATGGTAACCTCTCCCATGCTTTGCTTAGCTCCACACCCTACACGTTGTGAACTACTTAACGTGGCAGAAAAACTGCAGTGTCGCAGGCTCTGCCCTGCCCATTAGCCCCGTGCTGTACATTCACCCATAGGTGGGATGAAAGGGATGTTTTTGATGGCAAGGGCCCACTGGGAGGTGGGCAAGGAAGAGAGCTTGTCCTGCAGACATTCAGGAATGACCACCTGTGTGTGAAACAGAAGCTCTCAGCAATGTTTAACTGATGGTACAGACCTGAATCCCCCACTTGAATACTTATGTCCTTAGCAATGCTTGCTTCCTTACTCCCCAAAATCTTCAGCAGTGAAGATGCTGCATGTTCCCTAGGTAGTCTGTTGCAGAATTTAGTATCACTGCTGCTGGAAAGAGACTTCAAATTTATATGGATAAGCTTCTGAAAAACATATTAATCTGTTTGCTGATCTATGAAGGCAAGAAAATGAGCTACAATGTAGGGAAATGAACTGACCAGGAAGTTCCTATTGTATGGTCTTTATACTGTCACCTGAGCCACACAGACAAGTCATATCAGGCTAGAACAGCAGAGCAGGTGACCTTCAGACCTACTCTAATATTGCAGTCCTTATGCTACCACAAAAATAAAACATTCACACCAACCACCAGACAGCAGGTCAGTTTTTCCAGCTGATCCTCTGTCTTATTATGTAAGAGACATTGTTTGATTATTGCTAATCTACTAACCTCTACATAAATCACCCATTAAGGACTAGAACAGAAATTGTTACTGAAAATTCAATCAGGGTTTCACTGACTTTTTAATGCACCACCATGTGTATATCAAAGTGCATTAACCTGCTTGAGCCCATTGGAAAAGATTTTTTTATAGAACTCCATACTACTAAACAACAACATAAGAGAAAGGAGCAGTGGTCCAGGACTTAGGAGGGGTGGCAAAAGTTAAATACAAATTTCTCAACTTCAGAACTTAGAAATGGTGTATTTAGGAGAGGGCATTATCCATTATTTCACCTACAAAATTGTTTTTATCTCCTACACAGTTTAATTTCCATTTTGCTTTGGCTAACACACGTTCATAGAATCACAGAACCACAGAATATCCTGAGTTGAAAGGAACCCACAAGGATCATCAAGTCCAACTGGCACTGCCCAGGACAACCCCAGTAATCCCACCATGTGTCTGAGAGCATTGTCCAAATGCTCCTTGAGCTCTGTCAGGTTGGTGCTGTGATCACTTCCCTGAGGAGCCTGTTCCAGTGCCCAACACCCCTCTGGTGAAGAACCTCTTCCTAATATCCAGCCTAGACCTCTTCCGACACAGCCTCATGCTCTTTCAAAGCTCTTGTTTATGAGGCCTAGTGATATGTGAGGCCGGAGCAGATGATCCATACCTTTCCCTTTCTCTTTCTCTTTCTCTTTCTCTTTCTCTTTCTCTTTCTCTTTCTCTTTCCCTTTCCCTTTCCCCTTCCCTTTCCCACAGAAATTTATAACTTCCACAGTGTTTTGATGCTCATGGTCACAAGCTGCCTTGCAGATAATGCTGCCACTTGATGATACCCAAGGTTTAAAATTTGGGAAACTGCTGACACAGTGACTTTGCTTGGGGTACACTTGGTGTCAGGGAAGGAAATGTCTTACACCATACAAATATGACAGGATGGATCCACTCCAAAATCAAATTAATCCCTTAGGGAAAAAACATGCCAACAAATGGGTTTCATTACTGAAACTGCAAGAATCTCCTGGAAAACCCCACAGGTAGAAAAGGAGACACATTAATTCAGCACTTCATGCAGTTCAGTAACATGGTCCACAGTCTGTCACATAATGATGCATTCAAAGGCAGGATTTAGGAGACAGGTTCATTGTAAGGCTACAGCTGTGACAATCTTAACTTCACATCAGAGTAAACCCATGGAAGACCTTAGCCTTAGGAAAGCTGCCTGTAATGAAAAACAGATATGAAAAGGCCCTTGTCACATCTCTTCATCCTCACTCCCTCTATATATCAACCTATTTAAGTATATATCTTTACCTACCAAGAAGGTGTAGAAGATGGAACCAGACTCTTCCAAGAGGTGTACAGTGAAAGGTAACAGACACAAACTGAAACACAGGGAATTCTGATTGGATTTTTTTTTTTCATGAGGATAGTCAAACGCTGAAATTGCATCAGAGAGGTTGTAGGATCTCTGTTTTTGGAGACACTGCTGGTTTAACTGAACCAAGCCCTGAGGAACCAGCTAAAAATTGGTCCTGCTTTCAGCAGCAGGTTGGACTATATCAACCCAACAAGTCACATCTATCCTAAATTATTCTGTGATTTTTCTTGGAATAATTTGGTACCAGACCTTAGGGCCTTAGTAAATATTAATATATTTCTATAATACTTAAACTGACTCTCTGCACTGATCAAGAATGGAGACAAGCTGCCAGTACTCAGTTAAAAGGAATAATAGAACTAGTCACAAAACATCCACAAAGGCCAACACTCGCAATGGAGAGCTCTATACTCAGAAACCTCCTCCAGTGCACTCGATGAATACTTCATCCACCAAGGACTCGGTGTGTCCAGGGAGATTCTGTACATACCCTGCTGTGCTCAACAGACCTGTGACTGTGGACCCCTGGTTCCATAGTGAAACCTTCTAGAATATGATGCATTGAAAGAAAGATTACTGGGGAGTTTTCAAAAAAACCCAAAAACCCTATAGTATCTCAAAATGTATCTTATTCTATCTGAAGGGCTAAGGCTTCAACTAGGAGGGTAATTTCAAGGCACTCAAGAGAGCACTGTGAGAGACTGAGAGTATTTACATATATGGAAATAGCTATGATCTGATGATTTAAAGTGATATCTATTGATGCCCAAAGGTATTTTTGGGCCCATACTTTCTTCACTGATTGTCACTGATTCACTTCATTGATTATGTAGTTGTTTGCCAACTAGTGACAATCTGTTTAGAAATATTAAGGAACATGAAATCTGGAGGTGTATCAGTGTGTGAGCGTCCACTCCAAAACCTCTGTGAAAATAACCTTCACGGATGGCAATCAGCCAGAGATGCAGTTTAAAGCCAGCTAAGATAAGAATAAATATTCATGGCAGCTAAGGATTTTGCATTTAATACCATTCTGCTAATGCAGATAAATATTCAGATTTCCCTGGCTTCTGGAGAGTAAACCCAGTTTTAAAGAGAAATCCACACAACAGCATTCAAATAACAGTACAGCTGCTGGTAAGGGTTGGGGGGGACACGTTACCCTAGTTTTTACAGACCAAGACGAAATCTCAGCAATTTAAACGTCTACATGAGACATCAGATGCAGAAAGATTCATGCTCTGTATCACTGCTGCCTATGGCAGAGGGATGGCTTTACCTGTACCATACTATTCAGCACTACGTTGTACTTCTACCTTTCATTCACAGGTAAAGAACCTCTCACTTATTTTGACACCTTTGCATTGAACAGTATAATCCAAAGTTAATATGTTACTACTTTTACTCCTACCCACTTGTCTCTGTGCTAAGGTAGATGTTTCTGTGGTATAAATCCCAAGCTCACAGTTGAGTGTAACCGACTCTGAGGTGATGACTACCTTCACAAGACTCAGTTCATAGGAAAGATATACAGTTGAATTTGAGTTAACCATCCTATTGCAACTGTCAACCATATTACAGCAGCAGATCTACGTAACTGCCTAACCAGGCAGCACTTTCCTCTCCAGCCAACCGAGAAGCCAAAGTTACATCCTGTCCCCACCACAAATTCGAGTCACATCACAGGCAGAAGAGAACTCAGAAGAAATTATTTGAACGGAAGCAGAATCAAAGAAAATTACTTCCCTTCCTCTGCAGATTCACAAGCAAAAGAGTAACTGTGTTCTACAGCCCATTATTAAAACTCTTTGCAACTAACCACGCCACAAAACACTTGCACCCCAGCTGGATGCTATGTGAAGCTGTGACTGCAGGACCACTGAGAAATCACTCCACTTTCTCACCTATAAGTTAGGAGCTTATTTCACACGCTTCAGAACATTAACTTGAAATTGTTTTCAACATACCTTCAGACTTCATGAAAGTAAATGAGCAAGATGACAGATGGACCAGTTGTTTTTTATTTTTTTCATAAAACAGCCCTCAGACTGCTTTAGCTCACTGTGTCTCATTCCTTCTGTGCCATACCTTCATTTCTGGATGTCTCTCTAGACTGAACACTCACACTTTCTCTTCCCTCTTCCCTCTTGTGACTGTAGCTCCTGTAAAGGGTTCAGGAAGGAGGGGAAGTAGCTCCTAAACAATTCTAGCTGTCACCCTTCTGGCTGGACAAAAAGGGGCAAAAGGAATGGAATTGGAAGGGGAAGTGCAGGCACAGGGCAATGAGAGGGCAGGGTTTTTATTCCCCAGTCTTTCACTAACCTTAAGCAACTCACTTCCCTTATACATTGCTATACATTGCTGTCTTGTTTCAGTAGAAGTCCACAGTGCTCATCTCCACTTCTAATATTGTATTTACCATTACCAAGCTGTTAAACTGCTCAGCCAGTTGATGGTGATCCCTTTAACTAGGGCATGAGGTCCAAAACGGGAATGGCTAGACGGGCAGATGGCTTAGGTCACTGGCAAAATGAGAAGTTTTAGGCTGTGACTGGCTTCAAAGGCAGCCCATTCCAATTACTGTCTTCCTGTAAGTCTGGAAGTGACTCGTGTAAAGACACTCAAGACCATCCCGCTGAGCCTCCAGACTGAAAATAACAAGTTTAAAGTTGGGAAATGCTTGATATGTGAAAAGCAACGATCTTGAGATATTCGAATGGCAAGTCACTGGAGGTGCGCATCTGGCACGGGAAGGTGCATCTATGGCACTTAACTTGGCCCAGCGGGCAAAGCAGCCTGGCTCGCTGGTGGCTCACCCGAGGAGCCTGCAGAGCCCTTGTTCTCCCCTCCCTTCCTGCCCCCCGCCAGGCTCCCTGTGCCTGCCTGCAGCGCCAGCCGGCAGCGCGGCATCCCGGTCCGCAGCATCCAGGCCCAACCGGCACCACCAGGCACATGCCGGAGCCTTTTCCATGGAGCCAATTCTCCCTGGAGCCTCAAATAGCCAGACCCCCAGCTCGAGGACAGGGTTGGGGGCGGTTAGAAGGCACAGATTAGGGAATTACCGAAGAGAGCCGGGTGCTGACAAAGAGCTCGGGGCTCTTCCCAGCCCTCCCGCAAGCTGCAGCCCCGCACGGACCCCGGCTGGGCTTTGTTGCCCGGCTGGCTGCAGGAGGCCCGCGGGCTGCCAGGAGCCCGCCCAGGGCACAGGCTGGTGCCGGGCACGCTAGGTACAAAGGCAAAGCACAGACCTTCTCCCTGGCCTCTCCGCGGGGAGGCTGCGCTTGTCCTGCCGGCCGCGGTGCCGGCGGGGAGCTGGGGCCGGCCGCGGTGCCTCACCGGCTCCACATCGATCCGCCCGCCGGCAGCCTCGCTGCTCTGCTCTCCACCCCCTCCTTCCAGGGGCACAAAAACGGGGCTGGGGTGGGGGGGACTATTATTATTATTCTAATATATTCTGGGGGCTTGTGGTTCCTGCAGCCAGGCGGAAGTGAACCCGCTTTCGCCCCCCTCCTCCTTCCGCGATGCTCCGGGGCTGGATGCGGGCGGCATCCGCAGCCCGGGGTCTGGTCCCGGGGCCCGACTGCCCGCAGCCCCCGGGCGGCAGCGGGGTCCCGGTCCCTTGCTCCCCGGGCTGGGTGGGGAAGTGGTGCCGTCCCCGAGAGGCAGAGGTTGCTTGGAAGACAAAAAGGGGTGAATAATTTTCTCCACCCCAGTGATGGGCGAGCTGCCCGGTGCCCGCCGGGATGCGCTCGGCGGCCCCAGAGCCCGCTGAAGGCAGCGGTGCCTTCAGTGACGCGCGGTCACAGCACCAGAGGAAAGGCTATAAAATGCAGCGAAATGCAAAGGTGTCCGCTGGCTCCGTAGTGACATCCCGTGGTGAGGGGACACTACTGCCGATGGCCGGCTGAGCCCGGGGCTTAACCAGGCCCCCGGAGCTTTGCGGGGTTCCGAGCTGCCCGCGGGCTCTATCCGGAGCAGCCGCGTACCCAGCCCGGAGCAGCGCCGGGGGGTTCCTGCAGGGGCCCAAGTCGCCATCAGTGGCTTGCTTTTAAACCAGCCTTCTAACGCGTGCTGCTGCAGAGCTGCGCTGCTCTCGGGCACTGTGGCGATTTGTGCCTTAAAACGCGTCGCATCTTCCACAGAACTCCAGAGCTCAACGAGGGCTCCGAGTTGAACTGCGCCGCTGGCCTCGTGCCTAGGCTGAGGGGCAGAGTGAGAGACACCAAATGAACATCCATCTAACTAAGGCAAATGTTAATTTCTTAATTCAGTATGTGTCATCATGTTGAATCAGACTTGCAGAACATCTCTAGCCAAGAGGCACGAGGGAGATGAGGTGGTGAAACCCTGTCGGATCTCCCTAAGCCTTAGCTACTCTAGAGAACTCCTATCCACCCTCCCTGTCACACAGCACAATGGGATGCTCTGATGGTCTGTGGCAGAAAAGGCAAGAAGAGAAAAGACAGTGAAAAAGACCTGAACTCAGGGACAAAAACTCCACAACCTGTCCATAGACAGGAGGAAAGCAGGAAGTCAGCACTTAGGCACAGCTGAGCTGAATGGATTCCAGCTTACAGGATGCTACTAGTAATGAGGACTTGGTGGCATCAGCCTACAAATGTCTCCACAGCCCCTGGCAAGCTTGGTAAGATCCATGCCACCATGTTTACAAAGCTCAGATTGTCTGGACCAGAAAGATTAAGGCTAGCCTGGGCAGGCCTGGACACATAGCAACTGAAACTCCTGGTAATTGTTCTCTGGCATATGGGTGCAGGGTTGTGTGGGTGTAGATGGGTTGTAAAAGGCTCTTCTAAATTCTGCTACAGGAATAACTAACATCAGATGATACACATGCTCACAAGAAATGACTGGGACACTTTACTCAGATCTCTGTTGTCCCCAGAAGCCAACTGCTCTCAACATCATGGTGGAACTTAAACTCTGTAAAATTCTGTCAGTGAAATGGTGAATGAAGCTGATATCTCTTTGGTCCAGTGTCTTGTTTAGGACCTGCCATTCTGGACTGTGCAGATTCATCTCTCTGCTCAGTTTTGTTAAACATTTCCTTCACATCCCAACAGCAGCTGCTGCATCTGTCTCACAGCCTTAGGGTGTCTCTGTCTTCCACACTGCCAGTGGATGGCTGAACAACCACGTCAGCAGAAATGCCCTCTTCCAGGTGAGACTGACCAGAAGATAGCACCTCATCCTAAGGAGTGCATGCCTGGACACACTGATACATAAATTGTGTCTTGCAGCTTAATTACCGCAATTCTTTGTGCTCTGAAAGAAACCAGCAGGTCTAAAATACAGCAGATGTCTGAATAGCAAAGGAGAGCAGTGCAGTGCTTTGGTCACCCTAGATTCTTATTAAGTGCAGACTTTGGTCTTCTTTTCTGACATTCAAAGTCTTTCATAATCCTCCATAGCCAGCTCCTGCTGGGGCACTGCCACTGTGGACCAAGGGGTGAGAAAAGACTGTGGGAGTTTCACATTTCCCAGGCAGTACTTCTGCACTGTGAAACTTACTTTGCCTTACAGAGATAGAAATCTAAACGCAGAGATCTAAACGCAGTCAGAAGCAAATGCAAAACTTCTCTCCTGAGCTTTATTTCTTCACACACAATCATGCAAAGAATGCTAGTAGCCACCCCAACATATCCAAGCCCTATAGTCTAATCAAGCTGTTCCTCTTAGTGGATGGACAGAAAGATGAAAGAAAGGCTTTTTTCTGTTTTAAAATACTTGGGAGGCACACAAGTCCTACAGAGATGGGAACCATCTAAATATATGTAAAGACATAGTGAGATAAATTAACCCATCTTTTGTAATCTAGTAGTTAAATAAAACCAATTTTTAAAAATCAACAGTTTCATGAAACCACTAAAGCACTATTGATGTTTTCAAGTTTTTAAATTCTTCTGAAAAGTTTATAAATGTAGGAAACCAACCATCTCCTGTCAGATTCCTGAACTGCATGAAAAGGAACAAGGCTGTCCATGAAGGTGATGCAAACAAATCTGCGGTGTTATTAAAGCAAATTGCCATTAAAAATCTAACACAGACTATTACAAATTGCTCCTCACACCCCAAGATACACTGCTGATTTCCATGATATGCCAGCACACACATCCATCACTATTCTTCTTCCATCCCAGCGATCTCAAAGCACCTCACAGATGGTGCTTAAAAGAAGGCTTAAAATACCTTCATTATTTTTCCAGTGTGAGCATGGAGATGTGCTGATCATCTAACAGGAAGTATGAAAATGACCGGAAAGATGAAGGTGTCCTATCTGCCCGTATGCCTTGCTCTTCCTACTAGGTAGCACTTCCAGCACATCTGCTTGTAATTAGAGAAAGCTGTTCCCTTGAAGACTGCCCTGAGCCATCCATTGACAGCTTTACAGGCAAATCAGGGCACAGAAACAGTGTTTTGCTACATCCCAATGGATGATGCCATTTAGTTCTGTCTGAAGAGCCACATATAGAGCACCACTCAATATACTGTGAATTCACACAAGCTTTTTTTGGTTTTGAATGCTCATCTTTTTGGTACAGCCAGGTGAAAAATATGGGATACAGTCAAAGGTTTTCATACATCAGGGAATCCTACAAAACATTCAGGAAGAGAACATAAGCCCCATCTCACAGGCATGTTGTGTGGGCTCTGAGACCTCCCAGCAAAGCAGGCTCATCTGGGAAGTGGGAAAACAAATGTGCAGTGGCCAGAGAGCTGTAGAAGGCCAATGAAGTACCCTTAGAAGTCTTTTCCATTAAATGTGCAGGCAGGTTGAACTTCCTCTCTTCCCTTTCCTCTTCAATACATGCACACACACCCCATCTCAGTGTGATTTATGCTACAGTCCTTCTGTCATCTTTCTCTGGGTAAACTTCCATGCCCAGGGTACAAGCTGAGAGCAGGAGTCTGAGGAACAGGCAGCACTGGAAATTTGATGGTTCAGCCCTGAAAAATGTCCCCTGTTAAATTACAGAGATACCCACACACCTCAAGAGGCTACCAAAACACACGTCCAACAACACTGTCCAGTAAAAAGGCACCAGAAGTGCTACTCACTGTGTTCGGTTACTCTCTTCCTGGGAGAGAAGTGAAACTACCCAACAATCAGTCCCACAGCCCATAACCCAGCCCTGCCTCAGTGTGAGGCTGTGGAATACAAGGCTACCTGTGGCTATGGGCATCACAAATGTTAGAACAAAAGAGAGAGTTGGCCATAGCTGGTCACTTCTTGAGATCATGTCTGGGTAACCTCTGTAACATCGTCTTCTATGTTCCTGGTTTTGCTCGAGTTTTTCTTCTAGAACTTGGTAACTGATGTCTCTCTGTTATTATCAGTAATACTGCCAGTGTCTATAAAAAGTACATATTTCAACTGATAAATGCTGCAATATGAAGAAACAATGTGCTGTTAATAAAATGAGAATGAATTCCCAAAGGAAATGAATGGTCTTAAAACCCATAAATTTGAGATAAAAATCCATTCTGCTGCATTTCAAGTAATTACAAGAGAAAAATGATGAAGACTTTCTTCTCAAAACTTGGCAATTTTTATATCATGCTACTATATTCTTACTGAAAAATGGTGCTTTTATTCACTACTGCTTTTTTTACTTTGGCCAGTGCTGCAGCCAAACATCTGCTTGTTAATTTAGCAGAATAAATTAATGGTTAGTAACCCAGGAATTTCCAGAGAAGATCCCCACAGATATTTCCTAAGGAAAACTCTCTCTAAAGCTTTGTAACTTAGGAGGGGAGAAGACTGAAGAAACAGAAAGATGCAGACAAAGCATCCATGTGATTGTTTGGATAAATTGGGCTCTTCTCCTAAAAAGCCTCAGTGGAGGATTTGGGACAAGTTTTCAGCTGAAGGCAACTGAAAGCTCAGTGTGCAAGTTTCGCTCTGAACAGGCCACTGTGACTAAAGAAAGCTGGGAGTGCAGGAAATGAGCCTAAAAGCAATAGTGAGGTAGCAGATAGTTCACTGCTAAACAGGATTCATTCCTTTCTGTCTTTAGAGAGCCACAGAGGAAAATTAATCATGATTATTACAGTTACACAGTCTGAGCCTCTTCCTGCTCACATGTTGACCTATCTCTGTACCAGAAAAATTCTTAGGAGCCAGCCCAGCTTCACCAAATATATCCCAACAGACGGAATCCTGTATATCTAGTATTTAAGAGACAAATCCCCCAAAAGCCCACTGTCCAAGCAGATACAACCCAGACAATCGTCAGTAAGCCTCCCATGTCCCTGGCTTACACTGTCTCTGCATGCTGTGCCAGAGTAATGGAGAAGTGACAGGCCTTGGGACTCTCCAGGAGCAGGTACAAAAAACGCACATTATGTTGCTAGACTTTAGCAGCACTCCCACCAAATGCCCTTTCGTTCATATTGTTGACAATCAGTTATCATGTGCCAGGCCTGAGACAAAAAATTACTGCTGGCAAAAATAGTGTAGTGATGGAATGATTTTTAAAAGATCTAAAAGAAGCCATGCAAATATGTGTGGAAATAGTCTTACTATCCCCACAAGGAGTTACATCTGTTAAGCTGAACAGATAAATGCAGAAAATGACAAGTCCTCATTTTTAAGTGATAATGAGTTTCTTGCAGACAAACTACACAGCTCTGGAGACTGAATCCTCAGACTATCCATAGACCATGGCTGCACAGAGAGAAAGGAGCAAGTTTCTCCAGAGCAGTGCCTGAAGCCCTAGAATGCCTTCTCCCAAAGGCAGTGAGGAAGCCTGGGTGCCAAGAAGAAAAATTACATGGTTTTGTCTGCCTGTGACATACCTGCCCAAAAGCACACCAGCTTTTTTTCAGCTCTTAGGAAGTGAAGTTGTTATTTTCTTATAGCATAAGGGTGTCACACAGTGAGTTCAGGACCAGTGGTGTAAAAGTGAGGCACTCACTGGGGTACAAATTATGTTGGGATCAAGTTCTGTATTTTTCAGCCTCCTCCAGAAATAAACAACCTCTGAGAAGTGCTGGCCTTCTTTTTCCAGACTCCATTATTTAATGTACAATGTCAGGACATAACCCAAGGCTTTGCATGCCCTGTGCTGCTGTTAATTGCCAGCAACAGACATTCACTACAATGTACACAGTAAGAAGAACAAGTAGTTGTGCAGCTATTTCCTAAGCAATACTTCCTCACCACCACTAAGGGACAGTGTTCCCTACATTTCTACTAAAAAGAATGCCACACCTGCAAGTTCAATTTTAATTAGCAATGCTTAATACCTCCGTTTAGTGCTTAAAGTGTTTTACATTCTCTATAAGGTTTGTTTAATAAGTTAGGTCTTCACAATGCAGTGAATTACAGGCCCATTTAATGTACTTTCACTACCACTGATACACTGAAAAATAAAACAAAATGTATTTAATGAAGGTAATTCCTCCTATGAACTCCTAAGCAAAAGAGGATGGCTAGTCTAAAGGGTAAACAGTAAGGTATCAATCAAAAGGCATAAACAGCTTTGCAAAACACATCCACTTTTGCACATTATTTTTTTCCAAACACATAATTTGAGTCTGTGAAAATCCCCTAAACTGTCCTCATCTGTGTTGGCAATGCAAATATTGGAAAATCTGCAACATTATGCTCTTTGATAGGTACTGCTTCCTATTCCTTTTATACCAGAGACATTTCTGCCACTGACTTCACTCAGAGTGAAGACAATGTCTACTATATTCAGAGGCAAAACTTCACTAGCAGTCCCATTTCTCCAGGCATATTTTGTGTTCTGGAAAAAAGTTTAATCAGCTTGAAAGACTCTGCTAAATAACCTTCTCTCAACCTGTGTTCCTGAAAAATACTCTGAGTCCCACTCTCACCAGAAAGGAATTTAAATACAGTAAGGCTGTGGCTTATTTACAAAAGGCCAAGATTTTACAAGACAATGTAGCAGAGGTATCTGGTTATCCTTGTCTTCACACTCACACAAATAAGAAATGTTCATGAAGTAGTTGTTACCGTGATAACAAATGACTGTAGCAAGCCCAGTGCTGTATGATTTCAAGACCACATTCCAACACCTTTTTTGGTGTCTCAAACATTTGAAGACATTCAAATTTGTTGGCTACAAGATCAATAGCTGTACACTCAAGCTGATAGTGTAGCTGCACAACCAAAGCCCAGTCTTCATTTTCTCTTTAGTGAGAGAAAGCACAAGGCACGTCATATCCAATTAATAAAGAACAATTTAAAAAAAAAATCATGAGTCCCATGAACAGAAGGCTTCCCAGATTATGTACTCTTCTGAATAGTACATCTAATCTTATCTGTGCAGATAATCCAGTGCAATTAGCCTCCACTGGTTCTAGCAGG
Organism: Picathartes gymnocephalus; assembly: GCA_013390045.1. NCBI lineage: Eukaryota > Metazoa > Chordata > Aves > Passeriformes > Picathartidae > Picathartes > Picathartes gymnocephalus. The sequence goes on along the minus strand of WEKY01045497.1, from coordinate 33,378 downwards.
TGACAGTGGCATAGCCAAGAAATAGATATTCTTAGTATCCACCCTCTAACCCTGCCCTGTAGTTAACTGCAGAGCCCCACAGATTTCTGCCTGATTAGCTGTTCAACTAATGAGAGGGTCCAGACTCAGCTACCATGAACCCTGAATTACCTGCCATTCATGGACGAGCCTTTGTGACCCCCAGAGCAAAGCACAGGTGCAGAGCTGTGCTGCAAAAGGGACACAAAGAGGAACAGGGGCCCCCATGCAAAGTGTGCACAACTCCTCTGACACCAGTCACACATATTGACTGTTTTGGATGGTTACACACATGGGAGCAAAACCTGGTAGTTCCTGTATGGTCATTACCCAAGATATAAAATGTTTGGCTTTTAGTTAAGTTCTACAATATCAATGTCACAAAATGAGTCTGAAATTACAAGATCAGAAGCTGATCTGATTGTAAAAAGCTCAGCTATTCAACTGAAGGCCAATGCTTGGTCATAACCAGAGAAAAGTTGAGGTCAGGAGTCCAAATTCAGGAGTGGAGAAAATAAGAAGCTGAAGGAAACATTATATCCTCTAATAATCCTTGCAGGAGATATGATTTCAGCATGAAAGGAGGCAGTCCAGCTTTCAAGTCTCCAAGCAAAAATCATTCTACTATAACTGTGCTGTGAGATAAAAGCAGACCTGTGATCTAGTAATACTGGCCTTTCCCTGGAGTTTTTATTGGTGCTGCCCTCCATACTAAAGAAAACAAACACTCTGCTTTTAATATTAAAGACTACTCCAACAGGTCTGCTTTAGATAACTTTTCTGTGTTAATCTATGCCTTGTAATATAGTTAGCCTTGTGTAAGTTTGGAAGCTGGCCTGTTAAAATAAAAGTAAGCAGAAGATTGGCTTTTAAAAAAAAAATTTTACCCAGCTTTTGGGGCTTTGGTTTGAGTGTTACTTTTTTTCAGTATCAGCTGCTTCTCCTTTCTCCTTTAAAGGGTCATGGTAGAAGAATAAATAAAGTTGTCACCTCATATGTGGATCTCCCATTCCTTAATTGAGGAAGAGGGAGATTTGAGTCCTCTCAAGATCTGAAATACCCAAAGCAATGGATGAAAGAGCATATTTTTTAAGAGAAATATCACTCAGCTGATAGTACACTAAGCCAAAACTTGAGACAAGCTCTGTTGTAATTCTGCTCAGAGCTGATGGGGACCTCCACACAAAGCATTTCATCTCACTGTATCTCAGTTTCTCTGTTTCTAAAAAGGATAACCTGAAAAGTCCACACCTTTTAAAGTTTCTTCAGCTAAGACAGTGCAGTATAAGAGCAGTGCCAGCCATGAAATCACTGGATGAGCTAAGGTCTGGTACCCCTCTTGTCAGCAGAGCCTCTGATGAAGCACCTACATTTGGGCAGAGCAATATAGAACAAAGAGCTGCTGGAAGTCCTGCTCCCTTCTCCCTCTTCATGCCTCTGGATTCAGGTGCAAGGATTGTTAAGGCTGCTACAATAATAACAATTCTGCTCTGTACTGCATCACTGTACTCTCAGATGGTAATTTTTGTAGAATCATAGAATATTTTGGGTTGGAAAGGACCCTAAAGATCTTCTCATTCCACTCCTCTGCCATAAGCAGGGACACCTTTTAGTAAACCAAGTTGCTCAGAGACTCATTCAACCTGGCCTTGAACACTTCCAGGAATGGGGCATCCATAGCTGCTCTGGGCAAACTGTGCCAGTACCTCATCCTCCTTACAGGGAAGAATTTCTTCCTGAGATCTAATCTAAACCTGTTCTGTGTCAGTGTAAAAACATTTCCCCTTGTATTATTAATTTTCTTGTACTTAAATCAAATATTGTCACACATTCCTTAAACCAGTTCTGTCAGATAATCAAAAACACAACCCAAAAGTGAGTAACTGCTGATGTTAATGAGTTCACATAAATTGAACTGGTGCTTTCCTGCCTGTTTGCTCTAGTGATGAATTTGGCCTGCAAAATGTCTCATGACCAATCGGTGGTAAAATGTATCTCTGAGTGCACAGAATAGGGTGGAACTCTTTGAGGACAGAATCAGGATGGAATTTTCCCCTCACAAAGCCTGAACACACTGACTGATATGTCACTTTTATTATTGATATAATTCTTCCAAGAGTTTAATTTATTGAATGTTATTGAACAGAAAACCAGGAAGTCTTGTTAACAATATGGATGATAGTGTCAATAGAAGAAAAGAAAGGGTGTATTTGCTGAAAAAGAAGTTAGAAATATCTTCATTTCTCTTTTTGATGCATGCTTGTCAGCTGCTTGTAACAATGGACATCACAATTTACATCAATGATGAATACTTGGATGAGCAGGAGCACAAGATAGGATGCTGCTGTCCTGATCGTTTGTGTGACCAAAGTAGCTCACACATAACTTTGCAACATTAAGGACATCCAGATTCCAGTTTTCTACAGTGGAGTCTTCATTACTGCCTGAGGACAGAATGTAACACTATGTATTTGCCATCATGACAACAATCTGGGGAGAACGTAATGAATTAAAACTGAAAACATTGAGGAAATCGTCTCTTCTTCAGTTAAGAGTGCCAGGGCTGCTGCCCAAACCAAATCCTCCTACAGGAGGGAGACAGTGGCCTTGGTAGTTAGCCGGACATCAAAACCTTGCTAGGGCACTCCTCCTCCTGAGAGGCACATGCAGATCGGGACAGGCTGTCTAAACACAGCCAGCCTCCTCTCCCTTGCTGCGTTATTTTCCTTCTCCCTAGGGGAGCTCCAGCCAGGGGAAACTCTGTAACAGAGGTGGCTTGGTTTCCTCCCTGTTTTTATAGCAAGAACAAGCTACAAAGGCACCCTTTTGATAACGTCCAGTTGTTCAAAGTCAAGTTCTCTGCAGTACTGAAACATATGAAACTTCAGTTCTGCTTTCACTGCAGTTTTATCTAGCTACTGTATTTCTAACACAGCTGGAACACCAGTACCCCAGTTTGAAGTGTACAGTTCTCAAATAGCAAGACACCTTATGACTCCAGACTCTGCTCATTCCAAGGAAATGCCTAGATCCTCACTCTCACATCAAATAATGGATGTTCAATAAGTCAGAGATGCAATATCAGTGGTGACTAGAGACCCAGTCTGGGCTTTCCACCACTAGGACAGACAGGGACCCAAAGGAATAAAGGTCTAACCTCCTGGGACTTGGGCTCCAAGCAGCTGAACCCCTGCTCACTGCAGTTCAGATGCCAGGCTTGAAGGTACTTACAGGGAAATTGTACTGGCATTAAAAATATCAAAATTGGATTATACTTGGACACATGCTGGCAAAGTATTTGCAATGGATTCAGAATAGCTGGAAATTGGCCACGTCCACATAATATTCCTAAAGTCGGATAAAATTTAACAGCAGTAAATTAGGAAACTTTGCCAATTCCAAAGCACTACCTCAAACTTGGGCCAAAATGATGCAGCACAGGCACCTAAATGTTCTAGAGGGATTTTTCACTTCTGCCAAAAACTGTTGATCAGATAACAGCTGGGCTATGGACCACAGGGATAGGGATGCTCTTTCTGAAGAAGGCTGGGATTTGGAAAAGAGCCTTTTTGGCAAAAACTAAGCAAGTTACAATCAAAACCCTAAAATACTTGCAGAGCCCTGTGTAGAGGGCAAAGGATTGTGGCTGCTGAGGCATCTATAAGTGTCAGAGAAGAGCCCTCTGAACCATGAATGCACTCCTTAGCCACCACTCTTGTGTCTCTCCCTGATGAGTCTACAAAGGAAAATGGAAAACTGAATTGTTACAGTACATAGAAACATTCCTTTCACAGAGATATTTGGAGCATGATGAGAGGTGGGAGGGAGAGGAGAAGACAGAAAGAAGAAAAGGGTGTTAAAGGGGTGAGACAAGCTGCTGGTACCTCTGTCTTTTGTAATGTCTCAGCCCTAGGGCCTGTTCAGCTAAACTGTGAAACCTGTATTTATGTCACAGAGCTGGGAGGCTGCTCACACATCGCGGTGCTCCCCTCAAGCACTTACACAGTGCTCTGCCTGGCCCCTGGCACCCTCAGACCAGGGAGACACTATGCACCCACCCTGCAGAAGCAGCACAGCCTGTGAAAACCCCTCCCTCCACTTCAGGATTATTCGGTGCAATATTTAAAAGATTCTCCCCATCTCTTAGAAGTGAAGCGGGGGGAGGATCTGTCTGATTGTATCTGTGACCCTGGCAACTCTTCACAAGCAGAGACAGCTGAGTCACTAATATTTAGAAAAATAACATAATTGACTGTATTCAGGCCTGTGGAGGACCCCTGCTGGGTATTCACAGTTAAGCATTAGCAACTCGGTCATTCCTGGCAGCCTTTGTGAAGGGTTGCCAGGGCTGTAGATTCAATTAGATGACCTTCGACAAACTGATTTCCACTGCAAATATCTTTAAAAAAATACATTAAATCCCCAGTAAATACAGTGAAATTGGAGGAGACAGCCTTTCCTACCTCATTGCATGTCCCAAATCACCCCACAGCCCCAGCTAGAGGCTTGCCGGGATGTTCTGCATGCCCAGGCTCCATTATCACCGCTGCCTAATGTGATTTAGCCCTGTCTGTGGATTGCACTCTGTACATCTGAGAATGTGACGGTGTCGCGGTTGGATGCAGATTAGGATACAAAATGCTGTTGAAGAGGTAAAAATATTTTCATGTATCTTTCTTTTCCTTGTCACTGGGCAGGGGTGACAATTTTTTACCACTATTTTTTATCTTTAAACAGCTTTTTTTCCAGTACTAACCATTGAATTATTCTGATGTAAGGAGAACCAAGATTAATCAGATCCCATGTTTTGTACTACCCATTACAATATGCTCCAGTAGTACCTTACACTGAGCTGGAATATTTATTTTCTTCTCACTAATCTATACTAAAGGTGATTCATGTGCCACTAAGGCATCTAGGAATGAGATTTTTAAATTTTGCCTTATGCATAGACTTTTATGATAAGCCTTACAATAAACAATGTGGACACTATTTTTGAATACTATAATAATAAAATCAGCTAACACCTAAATTACACTTTGTAGTTGCTTCTCATAATGTCTGCCTCCTCAGACTCCAGGACTTCATTTCAGTCAACATACTCTGCCCTGCGAAATTGATTCTCAGCCCAACTATTTGTTTGCTGCTTTTCTATCCTAAATAATTCTGAACAACTACCTAACCCTCATCTTTCTTGCACACATCAATATTTGAAGAAATAGAAGGAAACAGAGCAGTGCTGGATTCTCAATACGTCCCTCCTGAGAGAAGCTTAATGAAACAATGTTTTAAAATAATATATCTTGTTGTTGGGGTTACAATGAGATATTAATTCTGTAGAAAATAAATATATAATGGGAAAACAGCTACTATGAAATGATTATCCAGAGAGCCATCAACAAGCATTTTCTCACATGGCATTGTAATTATTCTTTCTACATGATGCAAAAGAATATAGTAAGTGTGTTTACAGAGAAGAAACTTTTCTTTACATATAGCATAAATTGGTATATGGAACAGAGACACTCATGGAGCTCAGTCTGATTTTTTTCTCAATGTTCCCTGCTGAGCAGTGCCACAATTAATCAAGCTTTCTAGGTTTTAGTTAATTGCTGGACTCCAATAAATTGGTTTGTACTGGCACTGGTCCAGGTCTGATAATTTCACAGCCTCGCAAACTGCTGCATGTTCACACAAGAACCTTGAAAGCAGGGAGCTGGGATAAAAAAGAATAAAAGAAACTCTTGTTCTGTGAGGTTCCATTAATACTTTAAAAGCCAGCCCACTAGCAACAGTGTCTTCACTGTTTGTTTTTCTCCATGTATTTTATACTGATATTTCTAATGATGAAATGAAATCCTCCCCTTTCCTCACTTTAAACTTTTTCTGTAGCTGGTTATTTTCAAAGAGCCATTTCTAATTTCACCATTATCCTCTTGGACATTTCCACTGTTCCCATCCTCCGTTGAAAATTTCTTGTCACTTTTTGACACAACTCAGCTACTTTTATGTCTCTGTACAATTTTGTTCACGTGAAAGGATCACCATCTTCTGGTGAAGGAAAAGTTTAAGACTGGCTTTATGAACTAAACAAGAGAAAGGAGTGGTGTCCCCCCTCTGGCCTAACTCAGTGCTGGTGAGTGCCCTCGTGGTCAGTTGGACACTGAGGCAGAGGCCAGCTTGGATTTTCCTAAGCCTGCAGTCAGAATCAAGCAGGCTGGTGTTACAGTTTAGTGCAAGTCAACACGTTAGGGTCTGTAATGAGTAAGTATACACTATTGTTATCAGTGGGAAAGACAGCTCCACAGCTACTAGTTCATTTTACAACTGAGCTCAGTTACACAAAGGACTTTGTGTCCTCAGCTCTCACTGGTAGCAATGGGATTTGCAAGTCCTCAGCCCCTGGCAGGCTCTGGCTCCATGCTGGCACATATTTGATTCTGTTCTCCCTAGAGGAGAGATCAATCATTTGGCAAGTTCAGTTTTACTAATGGGTTTCAAAAGCACTCTCACACCAGCAAAAGAATTACATAATACCCGAGGTATTTGGTAACGTCGTTATTGTCTTTGACTTACCAAGGCGAGATTAGCAGCACTAATCATGGTTTATAAAAGTATATTTGAATTGCAATTGGAGCCTCATTCAGCCTGCCTTGACTCCTTCTGTCATGCATTGGGAGACAGGACTGACTGGGTTTATCTGGTGGATGCCAGCTGCAAAGAAATGCCTCAGCAAGTGGATCTTTATCATGGTATGATCAATCTGCAAGATTTGTTCCGGCATTTCTTGTGCATAGCAGGACTAAGAGCAAATCACTGGGATTTTAAACTCCTGAAAATTTTTACCAAGTGTGATTCTAGTCAACAACTGCAATGGCAAGAAAGAATTTCTGTTGTTTTTACGTGAACTATGCCACCTTCTGCTGTTTTCAAGAATGTGTGGTAGTGAAAAAACAATGGTGAAAAAACAATGAAGGTGAAGCTGATCCCAGAACTCAGAAGTAAGCACTTACACAGATTCTTTGATGTTGCTTTTCAATTGCTGAAAATAGTCACTGAGATGCTATTGCATGTTATATGGATTTACACTTTGCTGGAAGCACTATTTGCGCTTCGTGCCCACGAAACACTGCCCATACAGGAATTACAGATTCCAGATTCAGTCCAAAGAAAGTTTGGACTGAAGATTTCAACTTACTATTCATGCATCCCATTAATATAACAAAGAAATCTATATTCCTACAAATTGTCTTGAAGTTTTTGACATGACAGATATGAAAGAGAATTATAAGATAATAATAACAGCTGCACACACACTGTGATGGTAATAGGTATTTTATAAATATCTGGATAGATTAGATTAGATTAGATTAGAAATATCTGCAGATGAACACTTTGAGGAAATGATGAGCACATGTAAAATTCAGGAGGCCTCGCCTCTGAGTGCATATATTTATTCTACACCTACCCATTGGGATTTTCAACACCCCACCTAGCAAAGTGTCATTTACTCTAGAATGGAACGAAACGTTGTGTGGTTCCCTTCTGCATTTTCATTGCTGCTGGCAGGTTTTGTCAGTCTCTTCTCACTTGTGTATTTGGAAGTGAAATTTCAAGAGATATATTTTATTTGCATTTTTTTGGCAGAACAGTGAAAGACTTTCAGCTACTCTTCAGTCCCATCTGAATATATCCACCACAAGGTAATGAGGAATTGGGCTGCAGTTTGACATTTTACGTAATGCTGTTGTTGTTTAGCAAACTGAATTGAAATCTCAGGCTCACTACATCCATCTGTCTCACTGGCAAATAAATATATTAATTTCTAGTGCTAGAGGACTGACAACACACTGTGGATGAAGTCCATGCTACAGAAAAAACAGGAGGGTGGAGAATGCTCATGACCATCCTATGCCATAATCACAAAATCATGCACATCTGAAGCCCTTTTTGTTGAACGGTATATGTGAAGACTGTTTGGTGAACATCCAGATTGTATTTCCAGTATGATAACTGGGGGGCTGATCCAAACCACAAAAACTAATTTAGAGATTTTTTATAAAATCCTGGGAATAATTTTTAGCATCTTAAGATACATTTTCCAAAGGGCTTCACTGAATTCATGGGAATGCAAAAACCAAAGGAATTCATTACGCTAAGAACTTCCTTTCATACATTTTTAGAGTGAAAATTTGACCACAGATAAACAGAAGAAAAAAAATAGGAGTGTCATGTCGTGTATCTAATATCTCTCAGAGTTCAATGTCTGTTCCAATTAAGAAAACTCCACATGGTGTGTAAACATGTTAGCATTGGCAGGAATCTTTTAGCCTGTTTTTTTTTCCCCTCACAAGAACCGAGAAATAATAGCAGGATACCTACATGCTGCTCAGTCACTGTGAGGCACAGCTCAGGGACATGGACTTCTACTATCAGTGTCACATTATTTATTTGCCTAATTTCCATTATTTTTAATGAGAATTGCATGGATAAATCTCTGTGCTTTTAAAAATTTAGAGCATCCTTCAATCTTTAGTGCTCACTATCAGGACCAATTCTTTACTGTCTGCACATCAGAATGCAGAGCATATTCAAGCAGTGAGTTCTGCCTGGCAGCATGAAGGGTAACAACTGTGGGTCTGATGCTTCTCCAGAGCTCTGTGTCACACGTGTGCAGCTGCCCTGAGCTTCACAAGCTGCAGTAACAGCCCACTGCTGAGCAAGAGCACAGGGCAAGGGTTTGCTAAGTCATCAGTGCTGTGGTCTAAGGGGGTAAGACAGACCCCTACCACGGGGCTGTATTAGATGTGAGACAAGGCAAAGCATAACAGGCTGTGGTGACACACAAAGAGTAGTGCCTTGTCCTTGCACTTCTTGGTGAGACTTGGCCAGAGCTGGGATAAAAGGAACAGCTTGGGCATAGATGTAGCACTACCAGGATCCAAACCTTGCCAGCTCAGAAGGGTCACTGACCAAGAGGCCACCTGTGAACATTCCATTCATGCACAGAGTCCATGTGCCACATTGTCTTTTGGCCTAACAACCCCAACTCTTGCTGCAGCACTATGCCATGGGAAGATGAAGCACAAGAAACAGACACAACCATTGGATGTGATGACGAGAGATGCCAGACTGCATCATCAGTCAAAAGCCCTCAGAGCTGTCCCAGCAACAGATGAACAGCTTGAGCAGCAGGACCAGGACTGGGAGTCAGACTAGAGCAGCCTGCCCTTGGAAGTCTGGGTTTCCACCAAGTTGCCAATTCAGTGAGTACCAAAACCTCACTTGAGAGAAAGGTTCTTTCAGCCAATCTCTACAACCTCAATCTGCCAGAGTGGGAAAAGAACTCCAGTTCAAATATCTCTATGTTCAGCAAAGGTCTTGCACCTAAATTAGTATCTCTAGAGACCATCAGACAGCAGCATCTCGTAAACAGTCTTACAGAATGCAGTGGAAAGTGCTGGCATCTATAGCAACTTTGCCAAAGCACTCTTCAGGCCAAATATGGAATTTATTTTCAAAGAATCCCTCTGCAAAAGAATACAGGTCACACAGTCTATAGAAAATATTTCACTTCTCATTACTACTACACTGACTAGGCATAAAGAGTACTGCAACAATTACTGTTGTCTTTACACACACTGGACTTTGTATCAGCACAGAGAAGAAAATACATGGAATAAATGCTGTCTAGAGAACACTGGCACAAGTGGGTAGCTGTGTTGGGGGGATTGTTCTGGAGGATGTCTCTGCAGTAAAACTGAGCTCTGCCCAGGCCCAAAGCTGCATTTACTAAAGTCATGTAGCTATCAACCCAAACTATTAAGCCTGTCTACAAAGACCTGTGGATTCCTACTCACAAAGATTTGCTGCAGGGTCAATTCAGTCATACATCTGAGTGTCTATGTTATTCTTACACAATTCATTTCAAAGGCTGAGCCCGCACGGTCTAAACCAGCACAACAATTTAAAGGCACATGCATGTGCTTAACTCTTTGCTCCATGAGCATGGATATCCCTCTGTGGGATTGGAGCCTGCACGGCTCGGCTTTCACGTGCAAGTTACAATCATACTTCTGATACAGAGTTACAATTTCTTTCTCCGTTTGCCAATGCCTGTTTCATACAGTGGCTCTTCCAAAACTATCATCCTGCAGCCATAGGCATCACATTAGGGACTAAGAGCTTTAAGCAATGGTTTTTCCTTAGGAACATGGATTTACTGCTTGTGCACAGCAAGACAGAGTGGCAGAGTGACACAGAAGTAGGCATGGAGCAGTGTTTTCAAAATGCTTAGCTCCAGAACTTTCTCGTTTCACTATTTAAGAGTTATAAAGTTGCATTTGCCTGACACACAGCCGTGGTTACTCATGAAATCACACTACAAAAGCCTTAGTAAGTCATCTATCCTTTCCTCATGCTAGTATAAGGTTTCACTACCCGGCTTGTAGGTTTGTACCTTCAATGTTTTGTCCAGCTAAGGTACAATGGAAGAAACAAAGTTCTGCTCAAATTTTCAGCCTTCTGAAAATATCTACTAAGTCTGAGAGGTGGATGACCTCCCAGCAGTGCTTCCTAAACACCCTGGACCCAAACTAGGGGAAATATGTTGTAATTTGTTTCTCTGCATGATGTCTTTTCATACCTCACCCTTTTTCTCAGATCATTTGTCAAGAGTTCACTGATCTCTTCTTATTAGTTACAGGGGCTACAAGAAGACAGAAAAAGAATGTTTGACCAAGCATATAATGAGTCATGGGTTTAATTTAGTTCCACCAGAATCTCAATGTGACCTTGAAACCTTCTAACACAATAAATCAGACCAGAGGGTATCAGCAGAAGGTGTCTGGCCGATCCCAGTGGATGCTAACTCCGTCGGGTCTGCTCCGGGGGGCACCCCGCTTAGGAGAAGCCCATTAAAGAGCCGTCTCTGTGTGGAGTCCGCTCTCCAAGAAAGCCACCCGTGGGGCTCTACTCCCGCGGAGGAAACTGTGGCCACGGTCACCCAACACGCAGCTCGTTTGAAGGCACTGGAGCACGGCCCCGCCGCCCGGGTGCGGGTCACGCGGCCCGCAGGTAGTTCCGCGGGCGAGAGGGCAGCCCGAAGGGCGGGCGGGCTCTGAGCCCCGGTCCGGTGTCTCCTCTCTCCGCGGCCCCCCATGGCGGAGCGGCTCCACCCCGGCCGTGTCAGTCACGCCGCTGTGCCGGGCGGCGGGCGCGGGGCGCGGGCGAGGAGGGGGCCGGGGCGGGGGCGGACCTGCTCACCCCGCCTCCCGCCGCCGCTCGCTGCC
>WEKY01045497.1:2772-21559 GCA_013390045.1 Picathartes gymnocephalus | reverse complement strand
TTCCCGTGTGCCCCTCTCCCCCTGCCGATGTCCCGTCGGCACCTGGCCCGGCCCCGGGCAGGGGGGCAGTCCCGCGCCGAGCTCCCCTCCCGGCCCCGGGCGGGGCGGCAGGCGCTGCCCGGGCCGGCGCCCAAGGGGCGGCTGTTCCATCGGAGCAGCGGGAGCCGGGAGCCTGCGGCCGCGGCGCCGCGGGAGACCCGCCCGCCTGCAGCCACCTCCTGACGGCAGCGGGCGGGCGCGCCGCAGGGATGAAGCCTCGGGAAGAGCGGAGGGAGAGGGTTCGCACTGCGGGTGTTGGAGGGGGAGCGCGGCCGTCGGGGCTGAGCTGTCCCCGCCGCGGCATCACCGCAGCCCCGCGCCTCGCAGCCTCTGCCAGCTGCCCTCGGCACTGCCATTTTTGGTTTTTGCGGGGTTTTTTTCACTAATCGTAAAACGTGGCGAGACCGGACACTGCCTCTTGTAGTTACCAAACCTGGCTCTTGGGAGGGCAAGGCGTTAAACAGAGCCTCATCTGCCTTATTTCACTAAGTAATTCATGTAAGATGTTTAATTGTTTCTACAATGCAGAAAATACACCAATAATTTACAGGTTAATACTAACTGAGATTATTTAAATCCAGGAATATTTTTAGGACATTGCCCTTTGGGGAAATAAAGGGAGTGTGCTAATAGTGAAAAGTATGTGTTTATATTTGGAGTAACAACAATACAGAAATTAAAGAGAATTAAGAAAGACATCAAAAGTCTCCATCCCATTTCTGTTAACTCCTCCATCTCACATTACTGTGCAGCATTTCTGAGAATAAGGAGTCCAAGTTTTATAATGTTCTTCCTTTTGAAGACCTGACATTTAAAATGGGTGGATTTCTGAGCCTTTGTATTCCAGCTAACCAACCTAGCTAACAGATAAGGTGCTGCACAAAGGATAATTGTGCGCCATTTATAATTATTGTTTGCTTAAGCAATCCCTAAGAAGGCTGAAATATTTAAACATTCACATTTCTGCTAGTCCCAGTGATGTGCTACTGTTGTTCTCAATGCATGCATGATGTCCTGGGAATAAATTATGAGGTTTTAATGTTAAACAGGTTTTTAAAAGGATATTTGGCTTCAAAAATGTCCTATGTGATTTGAGTATGTTGAAATGGAAAATTTACTTACTTAAACTCTTCTTTTGAAATTGAAGTATTATTCTCAACTTGCAAAACAAATGGAAAGTTATGTTTTGTTACTGAATAGGGAGTGTGCTTTAAAGAATGCTTTTTTAAAAAACATTTTCAGAGGCAATTTGCATTGTTTTGAATGAGCGTACTGAGTACAGAGTAGTGGCACAGGTTTGATTAGTTAAGGAAGATGTCCATTGTGGTTGCAGTTTGGGAATACAGAGAATTCTTGAACAGTGAAGGCAATGAAGCTGCTGATAAAATCACATCATACGTGCTTTGTTACAGTATCCTAAGTCTCAACAGTCTTAATAGGAAGATCTTCATTTTAAGGGCTTCTTAACTTACTGTTTAGTTTCTTCAAGTTATCCACCACTTTACTTCTATGTATATAAATTATTATATTTGCCTTATCTGTGAGTTTGAACATATTTATATGCAATTCTGTTATTTACATGAAATCTGAAGAGGCCAAGTTAGTTTACAAAACAGACTGTTCATTTTTCCAATAGTTACTCTTTTTGGGTTTTTTAAACTTCTGTAAAACTAATAGTGAATCCATATCAAGGCTTTTAAAATCACACCCAAATCTTTCCAACATTGTAAGTTACGGACAAGCGCACTCTGGGAAGATAACACTTTTGTAATGAATGCTCATAAACATTGGAGCATCAAAATAGTAGAATCTTAAGTTGTCTGTATTTAAAAAAATCTGGTTAATTAGTTAATTATTTCCCTAAAATAATTCAATTGTTAAAACCCAGAAAAAGATGAACAGAATGGCACATACAGCAAGTACAATATCAGCTTTGCACCACACAGAGAAGAATACATTCAGCTTTGCCCCACATGCAGGATTTTGACATTAAAGATCTACAAGAATGAAGATGACAAGTCATTCCCCCATTCTACACACAGCTATCAAGGCAGCAGAAGGGTTAACTCTAGAAAAATTAATTATACACAGTCCCAGAACAATAGTGGTTGGGAGAGGGGCGAGGGGGTGAGCTGAATAGTTCTGGAAGCCTATTAGATATGGTGAGGAAAACTCCCACTGGCTGCAGCAGGGCCAGTGGCTCACCCTGAACAGGGATTTCCACAGTGCAGGGCCTGTACTCCAGGGACATCCAAGGTTAACTTTAGGATGAAGCAAACATATTACAGCTGACACCAAAGATACATCCAAAAGTGATGCTCTACAAGGACATATCCCAAACTAGTTTCTTGGGAAAGAGAACTTCTAAGAATTCAGATTGCTTACTTGCCAGATTGCTTTGAAACAAAATAAGGACATTTTAGAAGGAATATTCAGTTTTCAGCTTTCATGAATAGGAATATGGCCCCTTTTCCAAAAATTAAATGATCTGAAGCCAAAGCTGTCTCCATGAAAGGAAGATGCATGATACAGACATATTTTTTTTTGTTCTGGCAGTTTAAGATATCTGTGTGCTGGATGAAATCATTAAGTATCTTACAAGATTTTACTTTAATTAATTTAATATTTTTTCCCAACAGCTCAACATTCTCTTCTTGGAGGTTCTTTCTTTTCCTTTTGATGATAAAGATGAAAAGAAAGTGGATATTGGAGGATTTTCATTTCATCTTTTTTGGTGTGCTCTGTCTCCTTTTCATAGATGGAGGTAAACTAGAACAAGTAAAATGTAAGTAGACTTCACACAAAGCTGTCACATTCACCTAAATTGGACATTTTCCTTCTATTTTCAGATGTGGTTCAGAAAAGAATGTCCTAAACATTCTAACATTCTTCTTCCTTCTAATCTTGTATTTAGTAGAATTGGGTCACACCCACATTTGGGGTCCATTTTCCTAAAGGTGTACAGGTTATAGTGCATCATAAAGAACATAACACGTCAGTTGGAGAATCTGTTTTATTTCAAATATCCTGAGTCAATAGCGTGCTTAATTCTATTTAGTAACCTCTGTAAACATCTGACAGATTATCTGGAATCTGTCCTATGTGTAAGACTATTGTGCTGAAGTTTTCAGCTAGTGTAAAGCTTGTCCAAGACTGTTCTGTTATGTTGTAAAAACAACCTCATATGAACTGGATTAGGTTCATCCTTTGAGAAAATTAGGAGTCTAAGCACTGTCAAAAACTTGATGAGAAGAATTGAAAAGAATACAAACAAAATAAAGGGAGCATTTCTACAAAGCCTGTCATACATGGGAGATGTCAACACATTTCAGAAATCATGGCAAGGAGGAATAGCTACCCAAATAAGTCTAGGAGTTATTGACTGCTTCAGCCTTGTTACTAGGTCTCTGGAGTGCTCTCCCTACCTGCACAGGTTGGGTTTTGGCCTCCTTTTTACAAAAGACATTGTTTGCCCTTGAGAAGTCATTAACGTTTTTAGCCTCCATCTCGGCAGCTTCTGCTTCCAAGGAAATAGATGGGGGGAAAACAAAAGAGAGTGTTCCAGAAAGGCCCTCTGCCCCACCGAACTCACACACAGGTAAACCATGTGCAGGAACCTCGTTCAAAGAAAGAACAGTGTGAGAAATCACCCAAACTCCAGTCGTCTGCTTTTTTGTATCCTGTGTTTCATTTGTCATGCTTCTGTGTGAAGGGAAAGCAGATCACAGTTTCTCCTAACAGTCCCTAGCTCTGGCTGCTTTCTTCTAGCCCAGTAAATATGAAGACTGTCCCTGGCTTGGATTATCATGTGGAAGATGGGTATTTTGTTAAGATATCCTGAAGTATCATCTATACTGTGGGTAATGAATTAAACTGAATTTGGATATCATTAAGATAACAGAAAGGAATTCCCACATGGAAACACATGAGAAACACCCTTTTATTGTAGAGATTTAAGGTTTCAATGTGAAACCATAATGTGACAGGAGGAGACAGGACAATAATGTCTGACAGGTATGTGGATTTCTACAAATATGCAACTGCAAGATCAGAAGTGCTTAGTGAACAAAAGATCTTAAAATATTTTGAAAGCTGATGCATGAATTATTTCAACATCTCTGTGCAGTACAACCTGGGATTTTCCTGAGTGGAACCAATTGCTTTGGTTTTGCAGTGAAAAGGTTTTGTTTCCTATAAGCCTGTCTGCGTGATCAGGCACTTTAATTTTTTTACCTAAACAGATGAAAGGATAAACTCACCTATATGAAAGCCATTTTATCATCATTTCAGGAGTTGCAATTTTGGAAAAATTGGAGGCCATGTCATTTATTTTGGTTTGGGAGGTTAGAAAAAAGAGCATGTGGAATTAAGGGTCTTTCTGTTGTGTGATTCTCCAGGAAAAGAAAAAGTAGTTTACAGAAAACTCTGCACATCTCAATATACTTCATAAACATGGAGTAGAAATTTTCATTCATAGCTCTTTCAATTCTTTACTGTTTTACAGATTCAGATACATACTGTGTGTTTCAAGATAAGAAGTACCACGTAGGAGAAAGATGGCATCCTTATCTAGAACCCTATGGCCTTGTTTACTGCGTTAATTGTCTTTGCTCAGAGGTAGGACTGCTGAGTTACTGATCCTACAACTCCTATTTGCTTCATTGACTAGAATCCGTTCTGTTGTAGCTACAATTTGACAAAGCCCAAGCCTGTTTTCACTAGTAGGTCCTGGTCATGCTTCAGGAAATAGAGGCAGGTGATCCTAGTGAAGGGAAAATATTAACAGAAAAGGCCAATACTGGCAAAAAATACTTGCATAGCATAGACAAAACAACTCCTTAACTAGCCAGAAGCTTTGTGGATGCTGGGCATTACATCTCGACAGATCAGACCACACTATCTAATTATAATCCTTGCAGTTCCACCAATATGGATAATTATGCTGAACCTGAATTTGGTACTTTGATCTATGTATAGTGCCAACATCTTCCAGTCAAAGCATCTGCTGCCCTAAAGTGCTGAAGGAACATGGTTAGATATCACTGTTAGTAAAAGTCAGTCAAAGAAGGATGAGATGATGAAACATGAGAAAACATTATGGAGAGCAGAGACAATTGGATAGAACATGAAAGTGCTCCCATCAGTTGATGGCTGATGCAAAAACACAGCAGTCAGAGATCCTCATAGTATGTCATATACAGCTGGGAGGAGGCACAAAAATGAGGGCAGTTTATGTCCCTTAGAGCACTTTAAAATAAACAATAAGGGATCTTAATCACTAACACATGAGACACTCCAGATGCTGAGTTCTGTCAGCTGTATTTAATGCAGAATAAAATATCCTCGCTATTTTCCCTTCCTGCAAATGTAAAATACTGGGCCCCTGTGCAGCATTTGCTCTGAGGGAATCTGATACTAAATTCAGCATAGAGATGCACAAACAGTGGTCCCACAAGTTTAGCTGCAGAATGCAGCTGTGAGAGAAAAAACAATGTAGAAGGAGAGGACAGGACAGGACAGGAGAGGACAGGAGAGGAGACGTCTTGTCTTTGTTTGGAGCAACAAGAAGTTCCCTCTCAACTTTTGTTGATGTATATGCAAAGTTGAAAACTCCCTCAGAGTCTGTGTGAAGTAAAGCATTGGAAGAATGTGTCTTGGGTGGGAAAAAAATTAACTGGAAATCTTAGAGGTCTGGATAAAAATAATTGCTCAATGATTTTTAGGGAGATGTTAGACAGTCTGGAAGGATGGGAAAGTGCCTGGTCAGTTTCTCCAGAGAACAGCACTGCTGAGACCCAGGCACACCCACACACTATGAACCTCCAAAAAACAGTCTGTTTTATTTTTTAACTTGGGTGCGGAAGACAAAGTCACAGTCCAGGGCAGCAGGTTTAGTAAAGAAGGAAACTGCTTATGTTAGTTCCCAGTGCATGCAGCTCAGAAGTGGATTGGACTCTACTCCGTTGTTTGCTATGTTTTACCTTTGGTGTACCATGAGGGTGCAAAATGTAACCTGGGATAATTTCAGCAGTGAGGATGCTGAGGGATCTCTTGGATGTGACTCTTGTTGTCTAGAAGGAAGATTCCAAATAACAGCTCTAGCATCCAACCCCTCATTTGAGCTTTGTCCTGGCCAAAATCATGCCTTCAGAGGACTGACCTACCATAAAAGCTCCTGAAGCTTCATCAGTTTCATGAAGTTTCCTTCAGGAAACCCTCAACAATTTATAATTTTAACAAAACAAAGGCATTAGAAAAGATGTCATGACATAGCACAAACACAGACCATAAACCAAATATGACAGCATAAAAGATGAAAGTAAATTGTGCCACAGATAGCGAGTAAGAGAGACCTAAGTATAAACGACCTATGATTCCCTGGCAGGTAGGCAAAGGATCTGTAGAGAGTCTGATGCAGCAACTGATTTCCTCACACTGCAAAGAAAAGCAAAAAAATCCCCAGGGGTTTTTATGACCAGTGTATCAAAATGTCTTTGCTGGTCACAAATATTGTGATCCACATGATGTCTGCACAAAACAAGTCACATCAGCCAGGCAGCAGAGATCTCTAAACAGTCTGTCTGTCCATCCTCCCAGCACACACACTTCTGATGTTTAAGAAAAAGGCAAGACAACTTAACTAAATAGAGGCCACGTTATTCAGCCTGGCATTTAAAAAAAAAAAAGACTTTCCTGGTTTTGTGTGTATATGGTATTGTATTTTTACAAGTTATAATTTACATACTTAAACCAGAATAAAACTAAACATAATTCAGTGTTCTCACCCTGTTTCCCCTTCCTTTTACAACCCCTCTTCCCCCCCAGTTCACAGTGGAGCCTGTTGACTGTTACTGTCAAGTAAAACTGAGCACTCGCAATTTGTCAGATCATTATTTTACTCCCTAAAATACAGCAGTTTTTTTGCTTTTGCTTGTGTTTGTAGTCCTATCTACAGACCTTGGGCTAAATGACTGCTCTCCACACTCAGCACTAATAGCCCAGCTCAGGGAGAGAAATGCATCAACTCTCTTTGGTACCTGATGCAGAAATGTGACCTTGGCCTTGGCTTAGAGAGACTGACCTGTGCTTGAGTCCTGCTCTGGTCAGTGGGGCTGTTCTCCCAAATATCACTGTGAATGTAGGCGTAAGATCAGTCTCACTAAGCACAAGATCAGTTAAAATAGCTCTGTCCTGCTGCAGACAGTGGAGTCTGGCTGGCAGCGTGGTGCAGCAAAGTTTGCCTGCAGAATTTTATCACAGCTGACCATGCACAGAAAGTAAACATTCACCTCAGGAGATTCCACAGGACTTAAAATGAAAAAGAGTGAGGTCATAGAACAGGACAAGCCAGCAACATGGAGCCAGGTCAGCAGGCAGTGCCAGCCTTTTTTCTACTGCCGTGCTTCACAGGCTCCCATGTCTGCTGGGCAGGAGCTGTGCAGACTAGGGATAGTCCCTATTCTGTGAATGTCCTACAGTCTAAAATTTTGCTCCTCTTCTACAAAATCAGTATATTTCATTTCAGTTCTCATTGGAAACAGATGGTGATAATAATTTTTAATGTCTCTTTCCAAAGCAGATGCACAACTGTAGTTTGTGGCTAGCAATGATCCAGTAGGATTCCAGCCTGTGTTCTGCAGATATTTGTCAATGAATTATTTTGAAACAGATGACTAGAAAGGCCTATACATCTGCTGTCTAGGGAAGTCTGCACATCCACTGAAAACATTTCAGTGCTCCAGAAGGCATATGAAAATAAAGTGGGTTTAGTCCTGACACCCTAAAACTACAGTTATAATTTAATATCAGTGTTCATGTTGAAAGATCTTTCTTGTTATAAACATAACCAACTCAGAGGTAAATTAAGAGGATGAATTATAGATGGGAAATGGGAATTTGAAATGGATAGTCTTTTCTGGTTACAGACACTGGAGAATGAAAATTCTCTGTGTCTTAATTATAAATCAAACTTAGATGTGGTCAAATAGAATATTATGTTAATGACATGAATAATGAACCCTATTCCCAAGACTTAACTCATATTTCTTAGAAAAATGGCTACTTACCAACTGGGTTTTTTTGTCCACTGGGAAAGCAGTAAAATGAAAACAAAAGACTCTCCACAGTTTTCAGGAACAATTACAGATGTTACTGTCTCTTGTGGTCTTGAACTAACCCTCAGTAGGGGATATCTCAGAGACCTACCATTTATCCCTGTCTTAGTTTTGGAAATGCAATTCCTAAGCATAATCTGCTCAAAAGAAAAAGAAAAATGGAAAGAAAAAGAGAAATGGAGATTGATGCAATCCATTTTTAGACACTTCCTCAGATTTTAAGGTTTGTAAGGATTTCTGACTTCCAGCATAAATTCAAAGGCAGTGGAAGTATCTGGGCATATCTCAGTGTGAGTGAAATCAGAATTTTGTAAAAAGGCATTTTTTAAAAAAGTATTTGGATGTAGAATAGAGAACACAGAAATTTGTAAGACAGCCCATTTCACTAAAATACTATGTACTGTGTTCCATCTGCAGAATGGAAATGTTTTGTGCAGCAGAATAAGATGCCCGAGTCTACACTGTGCTTCCCCTGTGCATGTACCACAGCTGTGCTGCCCACGATGCCCAGGTAATTCCCATTAGTGACAAATAGTCCTTTCTGAAATAATATGCTGAGTAACAACAAAATTAAATATCTGTGCTGGAAAACTTTTGGGAAGTAAACATCCTCCTGTATCCATTTAGGTCATGAGAAGCATGTAATACAGTAAACATCATTTCCCATGATGTTCTCTGTTTAGGAAGTCAGAAGTATAGATTTGTGAAGGGATCGGGTAAGCAACCAAGTCCAATCCCCTACAATCCAGGCAGAAAGTAGCAGATGTTTCATCGACTGTCCATTCCAGCCTCCTTATGTCTAAACTCTATCACAATAAAACAAATCCCACAAACTTCCTAGGTTTCTGGGTTTGGTGCTTTTCATAAGAGCAGACCAAAATACATGGTTATTTGCAATGACCGTCTGTTAACAAGCAATTCAAAATTGCTCTGGCAAATGTGCATTTGTATAGTGTCACTGTACAACCAGTATGGTAACATTTTCCTTTTACATCTGAGGTCCAGGCATAGCTTCATAATTAGTAGAGACTGTTGTAAATCATAGAAGCAGTAGAAGTTTATGACTATATAAATCCAGTTGGATACTGTATAGTAAATTCTCCAGACTGTACATTTATTATATGCTCATTATTAAGAGCCACTGTATGAAAGAGACTAAGCAGGACCTTTCATGAGCCTGTTCCAGCATTCCCGACATGGCCTAATGGCTGGTAGATTTGACTGGAGCTTTTCCCTAAATGTCTGTCTTAGTGGCACCCCACATTTTCATTTATAAAAGAGTATTCATGCAGCATCATAGAAAGGAGTTTTATTTGACTTTCTCCAGAGAGTTTAATTGTCTAAGGAAAACAGCTGTTTCCTGAGCAAAACCTGTGAGCAGGAGGCAGTAAGTGCACAATGGCAGAGGGACATGAGTGCACAAGAAGGTTGCTGTTCAGGTGGGATGGATATGTTCACTGCACTTATTGAATAATAAATGGTATCCACACGTCAGTTTTGGGTTGGATTCATCTGCCCTGACAATTACATACACTCTCTATCAGATATATGTATCCATATCTGATCTAGCTACCTAGGTCCTTTTTTTAACCAGTGGCAAGGAAGAACCATTTTGAGCTTAAAGCTTATCTGATGCTGTGATGTTGCTTTTGTGTCCTAGGATGAGATTGAGCCACTTCAACTTTAAATCTAACTCTTTGGCATTCAGCTGATGATTGGAGTTGTCTCTATAATGGTCTACTATTTAGGAAAGAAAATTTCTAAGGCAGAATGCTTTCTTTGGCCAGCTAGAACTTAGTAAAATAGTAAGGTGCTGGGAACACAAACCCCTCTTTTGTTTCCAGATCAAAAGAAGGACTGGTGTGCTGGTGTGCCCAAAATCTGGTCTGTTTTTCCAGCTAATCTAAGCTTCAGTTGGGAAGACAATCATCTACATACCCTTTACAGCTGTTGGAAACATAAGGGTGATTCATCCTGTCAGCCAGAATGAGAAGAGTTTTTCCCTGGAGATTCCTGTCACTCTCCACTGATGATTGAGGGAACACAGGAAAACAGTTTACATTCAATGCTTACTTTTTGATAGTTTAAGTTAAATCACAGAAGTCCTACTCAATAATTGGCATTTGCAGTCACAAACCTTTTCTATTCTTATTTTAGTATCTCTATATTGTATTTACTATAGAAACATAAATACTTCTAGATTGACTTGTTTTTGTTCAAGTGCTCCTTGGCAATGAACTGTTCTGGCTTTTTTCTGTTCATGAGCTTGTAAATGTCATGATACCTATGAAGATTTAAAAACATTCTACAATGATCTAGTAAGGAAGAGTAAGGCCCCATGTAAACTCTCAAATCCATTTTATCAACATAAGTTCTTCGTATTCATAGTCTTCACCTGGAATTTTGTACTCCGTGCTTAAACTAATAAATATGGAAAATTATCAGAATGAGCGTTTACTGAATTGTGATCTATTATCTTCTCTTAGCTGCTCCTAAACTCTATTTTTAATCAATCTTCTACAAAGGATGGGCCATTACATTGCTAGCTGTGCACCATCTCATTAAAAATGAGAGTCCCAATAAGGTCTGTTTTTCCCCCAGTTGAATCTGTAACAATGTTAGGCAAAAGAGAACCAGGAGTCTTCTGTGATTCCAGGGGTTATTTGCATTCTGCTTTCTGCAGTGATTATGTGTGTCATATTTGGTGCTCTGTCTTCAGTGGTAAATGTTCATGCCTGATCTGAATAGGAATCTCAAGCATTCGTGCAGATCTTATGCCAGCTTTCCATTCCTATGTGTCTGGCATACAATGTCTTTTGTGCAACATTCCATGATATGCAGGAAATTCACTTCTCTGGTTTTCCTGGTTATTTTTTAATGGAACATGTGAGAGCTCTGGCCATTGGCCATCCATGTGAATTTCTCTCATAAATGTTCATTATATTCTGTCACATATGTTTCCCCTCCATTTCTCAAGCTGCATTAGAGAAATGAGTAATGCTAATCAGAGTGACCTGGGGGTCTTCTCTTGCCCCTCTGCAGCCCTTGTAGTGTGCAAATCACTGCCTCCTTATTTAATGAAGCAGAGGTAATGCCAGGAGGCAGCATCTATCATTGGACACTGAACTTCTTAGCTGCCTAAGTGAAGGAGCTCTTGAAGGGATTCCTTTGAGAAAAGCTGGCACTGCTCTCCCCCCAGAATTAATGTCTTCTGCATCCATAGTGACACTGGACTCACTGACACAAAGAGATGCAGTGTTTGTATCCTGTCTCCCTGGCACCAGACACCATGAATCTTAAGTAGTTTTCAGACATATGTTATGAAGCATCTTCTACTTCCATCAGTGGTTCACCAGCTTCTACCACAGATTCACTGCTAACCTTTCTTTTTTAAAATCTATTCTTTCTAGCATTGGCAAAATCCAGACCTTATTTCTTACACAGATGTAGATATTCCTTCCTTTTGCAGCTCTGAAAAGTATTTTACCATCTAAATTGTATTCTTCTTTCATCACACATATGTAACCAAAAAAACTAGGGGCACAGGAATTGGGAGTCTTCTTACACATTAGTGAGACCCAAAGGACATCACTTACTTCTGAGCTTGATCTCCTTCCGTCACCTCAGGATGCTCCAGGCATCATCAGAGGAGAGGTGATTTGTAGTCAGGGAGAGAATTCACCGTCATTCTTAGACCTGGATCAGCTCTTGACCTAGAGTGGACTTCAGAGCTCCTGCCTCCTATCATGAAAATAAACTTCATGTACAAGTTCTTGGAGCATTTAGCTGTGGCTGTCTTTTATGGCACTTCTATGGACAATGTCTTTAAAGCTCGAACATTTATTGTAGATTGTATCATTTCTACATTTAACAATTATAAATCAAAGTATTTAGAGTCTAATTAAAGATCAAATATGTAAACCTAAGAAAAGCTTACATCAGAAGCAAAAATTCACAATTGCAGGATTTAGAAAGGGTTTCCACATTCCACTTGCTGGTTTGATTTCTCAGCAGATAAGGCTGCACACTGATGTATGAATCAGCCCATCTGGCTCCAGTGTTTTTTAAGCTTGCTGCCCCGACTAAACACATTGCCTTCCAAGAACATTCATTATTAATAACATGTTTAAGTTTAAGCTGCCTTGGTACTATGGTTTTTCTTTATCAAATTCAAACCACTTTTCTGATGTACTTTTGTTCCTCTTTAGATACAGAAATGCCAGGTGGTACCCATATATACAAAGCTGGTCTAAATGACCAGATGAGGTGGATCAGATGAGATGTCTCACAACAGTGACCTGAGAACATCCCTTAAAAATAAGTGAGGCTCTGTCTGCATGGTAGACTGCAGCATGACTCAGTAATACCTGAGTCTTTGAACCAGCTATTTTAGATCCTTGGACAGTGCAGAACTCACTGCACTGCAAAACTCTCTGAAGAAGCAGGAAAAGTGTGCCTGCCATGAGCTCAGTGCTACCTTCACTCAGTAACTGAGCAAGTCCAGGTGACACCCTGCACTTTGCAGTGTAGATAAAGACTCAGCCTTGCAAAGTGCAGGGCATGTACAGCACCTATTGACCTGGAAGACATTTTATAAGTAAATACAGAACATGCATGTAGTGCTGCACATCTCGCACTGAATTACAACCAAAATCTTCAACCCTGGCTGTTGGAATGCTCTGGTGGAGTGATTTTTTCATTGCAGAATGCACATACATTAAACCATTTGGTGAAGAGACTTTGGGTTCTACCCAGCTGACACACCAGAGCTCCCAGGCTCTCAGTTCTAGTCTTCTTACCCTTCCATTCATGAACATTTTTGGCATGGAGGAAGGGATGTTGTGCCCAGCTCTTCCATTCTTTATGCAACTCTTCTTGCTACCACCTACCCTTCTCATATCACCAAGTGGAAGAGTCCTAACAATGGGTAGTTGTCAGATAGTTCAAATTAATTATTTATTTGGAAGTAAATTTGGTTTAGAAATATAATGGTATAGGCATTCCAGGAAGAGGTCTAATTTTTTCCTACTGATGTGTGCTTAGATAACTGGATTTGGTTTGTCACTCACCTTTGTCACTACCTTCGCAAGGAATGTTTGCTATCACAACCAGATTGGGGTTATTGCTTGTTTCCATTCTGCTTTTTTGACCATAAAATTTTTTTTAAAAATCTGTCTGTATATCAGCCTCCAAAATGCATTGAAAAAATACCTTATATCTTCCCACATGGATGACAGAACTTCCATTCTTTGGACTGACATGATAGGATAGGATAAGCTGCTCAGAATTTTTCCAAGATAACTTCCAAGACCTTCAAAGAGGCTTCAGAGAAGATTCAGAATGCACCAAAGCTTCATTTAATTTGTTTCCTTGGCGCGAGAGTGATTGGTGGATTCATACAATAGCTTAACTTGGAGCAGGAATTAAACAAGAGCAACCTAGAAAGTGTTTTATGAGTCCTTCAGAGTTTCTGGGCAATTGATAGGCAATTTTTTATGCAACTATAAAAGAAAACACAGGAAATTAAGCTGCAGAAAATATATTAAAATAATGTGAAGAGCTTGACTTTAGCCCTAGAAAGCTAAAACACAACCAATAGCCTTTTGAATGCTTAAACTGAAACTACATCTTTGCGTTGAATCTGGATGGAAGTTCATAGTGTCTAGATAAGGTGCTACTAGTTCCTTCAAGCAATGAATTTCATATACTTTCTACCATCTGACCATATTAAAGACTAGCTGTGGTGAGTAACTCTGAATTACCCTAAAGTTTTTAGAGCTTAACCTGGTCCTTGAAGTTATTTTAATGTAAAGCATTTTGTGGCTTAATATCGTTGACACCTGCACCTCCAAGAGCAACATATGGATTTTATTTAGAGCTTGTGTTTACAGTTTTTGGATAGTGCACAACTTTTCCATCCACATATATTGTCAGCCTCCATCACTGCTTTAAAGACAACATCATTGCACAGCTTTGGCTGTTTTTTAAAGGAACCTTCACACGTAATCTATGTTTTTTTAAACCACAGATTTGTAATAATTGGGATTGTGATGCATGACTGAGGGAAAAGGTTAAATGCACATGGACTGAGGCTTGATCCACATTCTACTGTAGTCAATGAACAGATTTCTATTAACTTTGATAGTTTTTGGACTCAATTTTCTATGAGAACAGATGCAGTTACTGACTATGATATAATCCTTCTCTCTAGAAATACTCAGGAATATGGTAGAAATAGGAAGACAGAAGATGAAAGGGGAAACTGCTTTTTCACTGTGCCACACAGAGTAGGTGTTTGGGCCAGGTTCCAGATCTATTTAGTTCAATGGACTTCAGATCAGACCTTGAGGTGACACATTCGTGTAGAGTGGAAACAAAAGTAGAGGGAAGAAATCAAGCAAAATAATTTTTATAGGAAAGAAATCCATTTGGTCTCATATGCTGTGCTGCAATTCCCCAAGGACCTCCAGCCACAAAGGTTGTTTAAAATAATCCTAGCTTAGCCCTAGAAGCTAACCGTGTACTGAAACAGTGTCACGTTTTCTCTGTCTGAGGTTCCTGTATTTTCATGAGATGATCAATCAGGACTTAGTTCTGGTGATGGTAGCTTTAGAATATTTGTGTTTTACCCTACTTGATGTGTAGGGTAACTTTTACCACTGTAAAAAAAGTCTCCTTTCAGTAGCTGGTAGTTTTGACCTTGAAACTGTCAATTTTCAATAGCAGTTTGTTCCTCCATGTGCTGCTGTCTCTCTGGGCTCAGTTTAGATATCCAGCCCTGAAGCTGCACTAGGAGCAAGTCCCGAATATGTAGAACTGAGCTGATGGTGCTGACAGGTTTCCTGCCTTTCTCAGGCAAAGGTATGCAAGAGGCTTTTACAGATACTGAGGAAAGTTTGGTAGATAGGAAAATTTCTGGAAAAAACAGAGCATGTTTTAGCCCAGGTCACCATGACACTTGTGCTCCACAGTGTCCCTCGCTGCCTGTGAGACAGAGATTCCCTATCTGCTCTCTTTTCTTTAGCACCTCTGCATTTGGCCCCTCTCACCAAGTAGCCCCAGCATAGCACCTCATACCCAGGTGGCCAAAATATGGCCACAGAACGTCTTTTTGGGGATGTGAACCACAGCGGCAGAATGAGGAAATCCATGTTCCCAGCTATCTGCTTCTTTGCACTGACCTTTCTGGTACAAATGGGTCAGCAGACAAACATTAATTGCATCTCTGAGTGCAAAGCAAACCTACTGTTGTTACTGTACCTTAGTTTCACTGGAACTGCAGGAAAATAGGCAAGTGCTCTGTGTCATATAAAGTACTACTATTTCTGCATGAAATGCACTGCATAAACACAGAAGAATATAATTTATGTGATCTTTTTTCCATATAAACATAAGGATCTTTTTTAAAAGAATATTTTAAAAATACAGTTTGGTTTGAACACATAGCATCAAGATTAGTTCAATCAACAGAGTTTTTCCAGATTTACTCAATATAACTATGATCAAAATCTTGCTGTCAGTTTCCTAGCAAGCTGCGTAATCTCTGCAGGATGCTTCCCTCACCTCTTTTAAGTCTTAGGCTGCTCTGTTTTGGATTTGTAAGGATCAGATTATCAACACATATTTATTCCTCCATTCCAAACATGTCTCTTACTGAATAGCTGTAACTTATATACAATACCCATATTCTATTTTCTTGTCTGTAGGAGAGGGAAGAGCCTAACATAGACGATTTTTGCCTGGAGGCTGGCTTCTCTGTCTTTTACTTGGAATGTTATAGCACTTAGATTTCTCCAGGACTGGGAAGAGCTTTGGCTGAAGAAGTCAAGGAACTCATTACCACTTTTTCAGAGCTCTGATTCCTTAGGTGAAAAAAGGCTGGTTCAGACATTGTTAATCAGAGCAGCCCAGCAACTGTTCACATCTTCACATGCTTATCTAGCTGTCAAAGTGGCTATTTCAGCAACCAGAAGAGACACATAGCATTTTAAAAGCTGGAGAGAGGAGTTTAGCCCTGGTCCCCTGACAAAGTGAATTTTGAAGTGCTTCGATTTACTCTGTGTTTTCCTCTTGTACATCAGGGTGGCAGAGGATCCATCCATGTTTCAACTGTCTGTGCAATCGAAAGTAACTAGAAAAGTAAATCCATAGAATCATAGAATGATTTGGATTAGAAGGAACCCTAAAGATCTACCCACCCCCTGCCATGGGCAGAAACACCTTCCACTAGACCAAGTTGTGCAAAGATCAGTCCAGCCTGGCCCTGAACAGTCCCAGGGATAGGACAGCCACAGCTTCTCTGGGCAACCTGTGCCAGGGCTTTACCAGCCCCACAGTAATTAATTTCTTCCTAATATCTAATTTAAACTAACTCTCTTTCAGTTTGAATCCATTTGCCATTCAGATTCTGCACATGAATAAGTTATCTCATTACTGTTATTCCAGACTACTTCAGGAAGTAGTATTTTGGGGCCTCATAGAATGAATCTTTTGCAGTGGAACATGAAGCCTATTTTGGGAGCCTTTAACACTACTATGAAAACCACTAAGAGACTTGGTTTGCAAAAATCATCCCTATATCTTTCTACATGTACATTACCCTACAGAATAGTTTGTTTCTAGGGAAAAGACCTGGACTCCATGAAAAAGGAGAATTAACCATATTTTTTTAACAAAGAGACGTAGGGGTATGTGCAACTCCTGCCTGAGCAAAGAGTTTTCCAAAAGCAGGTATCAGGTAATGAAAGTACCACCCACTTGTGTTGCGCAGTGTGTGCCTGACCTGATTCGGGTTTTCACAGAATTTTCAATAAGCAAAATATGAAGAAGTACTTTGATACTCGAGTCCTGTTCCCCTCTGGCATTAAAAATACTTGTGGTCTGCACATTTCCAAGAATTGTGTTTTATTTCATAATTGCTTTTTATGTGTGGCTTCTGAATAGGTAACCTCTAATTCTTAAGCAAATTTTAAGTTACAAGGGAAGTAATGCAGCCTTGCATGATGCTGTTACAACTTGAGGTGTACAGAAAGCAGCATGTGAGATCACTGGTCAGCTGATGTCCAAAGACAGTTTCCTGCACCAGGATACAGCCCAGAGAGCTCTAGAATCCCTGTTGCAACTAAACTGACACTTCCAATTGTGTACATTAAGTAGCAAAACTCACTGGGAGTACAAGGATATGTGCAGAAGAGATGTCAGTGCAAACGGTTGTCCCAGAGTTACAGCAGAATCCAATTGCTTCTCTAGTGGATATGTTTCCAAAACAATCCTCAGTCTCTTGGTCTGTACATGCTTATGCTCTGTGTTGATTCAGAAAACATGTTTCATAAAATCCTCTCTGGATTCAAATTCATAATCTATCATCTGTCTGCTTTAAAAAAAACCAGACTATCTGTAAAACAGTTCCCAGTATGGTAAGTTTCTTAAGGCATAAGACCTTGTGATTAATTCTGTATTGTTTAGCACTTGATTGTTTTTATAAGGGTGGTTAATAAAATAGACAAACTGTAAAATCCAAGCCAGACTGGGCACCCAGCCTTTCTGCTGGACACTAAAAGCGTATCTTTTTCATTAAATGACACTAGGTGATTCTGAATGTTGCAGTTTAAAAATAGTCTCTAGTCAGCAAGCCAAGAGTCTGTAGGATTTAAAAAAAATGTTCTTTGCCAGATGTTTATTATACTAAAATAAGCAATAGTGAGAGTGTTAAGTACTAACACGAATGAACAGAATATTGTCCGAGAAAGCACCTCATACAGATGCAATAAAACCCCACAGACCCTTCCTGAAGTGCTGTGCAGGGTCCCAGCAGACCCTGCTGAGGGTTATGAGTAGCATGAGCTTTGCCTGTGCCTTCTTTGGCCAATGCGTGCAGTCTCCATTTAAGGAGTACACTCACTTCAACCTGCTACTGACTGCAGGTCGTACAACTCAGCAGAATGACTGTCAGAAAGCCAAGATGTCTTGTTGTCCCCAGTGGCAAGGACTGCCCAAAAGGAGCTGATTTTTTTGTCTTTCAGATGTCACATCATAAATACTTTACTGATTATCATGCCATGACTGTACTGATTCTGAGGTGGTTTTCCCAGTTTGTTAGGTAGTGTCCTAAATTGTTGATTAGTAATTATACCTGTACCTCTTATCTTTATCCAGAAGGATTCAAGTTCAACACTTACTTGGTTATAGTAAGGCCTGGATCCTAAAGCCATTCCTCAAATACATGATCCTCCATTTCTCAAAAGGTTAGATTGCTCATAGCTGGTTACTGCTTTTCACTCTCTGCACATAAGTACTTTTGCAGAAGTTACCGTTTCAAACATCAGGAACTGCCCATGGAATTTGTCTAAGCAAGAGATTAGCAGCTAATAAATGATGCTCTTCTGCTTCATATCCAAGTAAGGGTAAAGCATCTCAGGACCATGTTTTTATAACAATCCAGGAAGGAATAGAATTGTAAACATAAAAAGTTGAAAGGTAGTGTTTCCAAAACTGACTGTGATCCATGTGATACAGCATCTGTTTCTCCCAGAAGACTGGAAAGTCGGGTATGTGTACATTTTTGACTCTTCCCTCAAGCCTTGGCCCTTGGACACCTCAAGTTATGGGCAGACCATCAGGAACCCAGACAGGCT
>WEKY01045493.1:7471-101070 GCA_013390045.1 Picathartes gymnocephalus | reverse complement strand
AAAAAAAAAAAAAAAGTTTATTTAGGAATAAGCTCCTAATTCTAAATATTTGGGAGTGTCATGGTATCCAAACTATGTATGATATTGCCACTGAAAAGTTTAATTGCACGTCTTTGCGCTGTGCCTTCTTGTGTGGATTGCCAGCGCAGAGCTGGAAAGCAGAAGGATGCCTGATGATCTCCTCCGAGCCCTATTTCCCTCCCTGCTTTGTAATGTAAATGGCTAGTTTGAATCCCACCACGGATCCGTGCGCTCAATCCTCGAGCATCCTCTCCGTTTTTAACCGGAAGATCACCTGACCGCCCCCTGGAGCTGCCCCTTGACGGAGGAATCTCGGCGGCGGCTCGGGCTGGGGTAGGTGGTGGCTGCGGGGGCCGGCGGCGGAGCCGAGCGCTCCGGCGCTGCCGGGGGCGGAGGGAGCGGGAGCGGGAGCGCCGCTGCCTCAGCCCTGGAGAGAGGGAAAACAAAAGAGCTCAGCTGCAGTTTTGTGTTGCTGTGTCTGGCTTAAGCAGAAGATTCTAGACCATTCGTGCCGAAAAATCAAAGCACAGCTGAGACTACATCTACCGGGAAGATAATTTCCGTCCCCAGAATGGGCTGGATCCAGTACAGGTGGTTTGCAGATCATGCGAAGACAGACGGGCTGAGAGCCATGGAAAGGTGGGATAAGGCGCTGCCTTCTCTTTCTTGCCTATTTTTCCTTCTCTCTCTGGATTTGTAAAGCAGTATAGCTGGAACCTGAGTCAGGGTCACTTAAAGAGGTTAAATGGGGTTTAATCCCACAAAACAAAACCAAAATGGGAGGCACTACTGTATTCAGACAGATGTTGAACCCAAACTTGGGCTGAGTTGGACTTGCTGTGAGCGATCCTTGTATAGCTTTTGATGTTGTCTTTGTTTAGAATAGTTCCTTCACGAAACACAAGGCTTTAGGACGAGCTGCATGCTTCTACAACAAATTGTCAGATGACTGTTCCGATGTTAGTTGATTTTTGCCAGAGAAGCTGCAAATGAAGGCTTTGGAGGTGAGCTTATTGAAATAGGAAGAGCTGTTGACTTTGAATTCCTTGTGATGCGGGCATGGTTAGAAGTTGAGCCGTGCTTGTTGTTGTACATTGTCTGAATTGTAACAATGGGCAGTTCAAGTAGAGCAAGTTTGAATGGTGTTTCTTCAGCAATTCCAAATGCATTTCACTCATATAATCTTTGGCATTTCACAGAGGACAAGGAATTTCTCCTTCTTTTTTTTTTTAGGAAAATGCCAACAGATTTTTTTAAATATCAAGGAACAGGAGCAAATTAGCATTTTTATTTGAATGGTTGTTAACACCAGCATGCCTAAACATCTAAAACATATCCCAGCAATTTCTCACTTCTTTTGCTGGGCAGATGCATTTCTTTTGTTCCTGAATTTTTTTCCCTGCCTCTTCAGAACAAAAGGCATTTCCTTTTTTTTTTTTTTTTTTTTTTTTAATGGCAGCAAGAGAGTTATATACAAATTAGCAATTTTGTACAGGTTAATGCTCTGCTTCATTCTCAAGTCAACTGCCTTAAGGTATTAGGAGAGGGGGTGGGCAAACCAGGGGAGGCTTGACCGATGCCCAAGAAATACTGAATTCAGATGGATTTAGATCATACAGAGAAGCAGACATTTATCTGTAACTGGATTTCAGCTCCACGTCATGCAAATCTGCAGACTATAGCAGGAAGACTCTTAGCAACCAATAAATCAGATTTTTAATGGGCCTTTAAAAATGTCTGTGAGGGGTGACTGCCTGGGTCCCCTTTGGCCAAATTAAGATGCAATCTGACAGTACAGTAGCATCTGTGTGCTGACATTTTCTCATGAACTTAGTGAAAAATGGCTCCAGAGCTCTTCTTCAGTCCTCAAAAGACAGTTTCTAAATACCCATGCGTTTTCCCCTTGTATTGTTGTTTGTTATAATCACCATTCTCTCTGGTAATGTCTGACTGGCTTGTTTAGCTTTGCTTTCTTTGACTGTTTGACTGGCTGAGGGGCTATAGCGGGCAGTGGTTGTTTTACCTGAAATCAGAACCTCATGCCAATACTACTGCTTACAAAAAAGAAATAATTTTTAAAAGTGTGTATTGCAAATGTGTTGTATAAATACTGCTAATAAAGCAGCTTCTGCCAGTTCTGCTGGAATTAGGTAAGTGGGTTGAAAAACACGTGTCTTAAATAATGTGCTGCCCACAATACAGGTGAAAAAGAAATGCCAGCCAGTGGGGAGTGCAACTGACAGTTAAAACTGAAAATCCTAAAAAAAGGCACTGGAATAAATCCTTAAAGGCCAGAAGTATACGTATGGGTACAAGTGTTTGTTTATCCAAGGGAGAAGTTCACATTCAGATACTACAAGAGCTAGGGGGGAGGAGGAGGAGGAGGAGGAGGGGAGGCACTCCTTTAATTGTACTACAAGTGTGCTGGGTGGAAAGAGCCCTGCATGGAATGGCCATTCAGTCTGATTCCGCAGCTCTGCTCCAGCCTTCCTGAGCAGTAGCTGCAGCCCAGAGGTGGGAGCAGCCTCTGTCTGTCCACGTGTGGGGTGATTGCAGGGAAGCGAGGAAGGGGACCATAGTTCTCCAGAGGGATCTGTGCCAGGCGACTCATGGGGCGATGGGGAATTTCGCTCCAGTGAAAACCTCTTCTTTTATTGTTCACTGAGATAAGGTGGATCCATAGCACAAATGTAGGGCAAGTAGGAGGCAGAAGGGTAGCTGTGAGAAGTTGTCACTAGTAGGGATCCTCTCCAGAAAATATGACCAATGTTTTTTGTGACTGCTTAATAGTGCCTATTTCAGTTGGTGCTTAGAAAGCATGTTGTGTGCAGTGCTTATAAAAACCCCCAAATGCTTCTTGCCAGACTTGTTACAGTCTTTTGAGATTCATTTTCATAGACCTAAATGCTTGGAGTTATGGTTTAAAATTCCGCTACTGCTGGAAAGAAGGAAAAAAGGAACTTTAACACTGCGTGCAGATCCCATTGTTCCTTCTGTACAGGTAGATAATTTGACAGTAGTAAACACTTGCTTCACGGAAAGTGACACAATTACACAGTGGGATTGTGAAAAAGAAAACAAACATCTTGCAAACCATCAGACAAGCAGAAATGTCAATGAGAGATGATCAAATAAATAGAGTTTAAAAGCTTTGAGTGACAGAAAGATTCCAGATGCCTAATTCACACTGGCCATAGTTACAAAGCACAGGAATGCAGCTGCAGTTTTGGAAGGTAAACAAAAACACACTGATTTTCAGGTGTGTATGTACATAATTAGAATAAAATGGGAGTCTTAATACTGAACAGGAACAAATTAGATTCAGAACTTTACACATTAAGAAAAACCTTATGGAAGGTCACTACAGGCAGAAAAGTTTCCAGAAGAAATTAAATTAGTAAATTTAACTCGAAAGAAACACACACATCCAACTAGGAGCATTGTCTATTGATTATGTGATTATTAACTACAACATCATTTAAAATCTGATTTAAGAAATTAAGCATGACTTTTGACTTTTATTGTCATTACAAAATGAAAATTGCCCAGGGACTTTGCTTGAAAATGCACATTTTCTTGTGGTGCAGCACTGACACACTGGACTTCTGTAAAGGTGGAGGGGAAACAGAAATAAAATGGTGGCACTAGGAAAATTTCTCACCATCACTTTCTGCAAGCTGTGTAAAGACACCCTGTGGATAAACATAAAGGTCAGGAATGTCTTCTGGTTATGATGAATATAAATAATAACAAGAATTAGATAGATTAGTGATACTAACAGGAAAAAAGACTCAGACTCGGAGTATTGAAGTATGAGAAAATTATATTTACACTGAAGCAGTCCAAGTAGCAATTGCCAGTGTTCCAGTGACAGACTCGTCAAACAGCCCACCTATTTCCCATTTCAGTAGCAAATGCCTATACAGAAACCATCATGCTCTCGCTGAAAAATAAGCCTAGGAACATTAAAGACCATATAGTATTCCCAGTTGCCTTAATGCAACCAGTTTAAATCAAGTTTGTTGTAAACGATGTCACTATAACAGAGCTGATTGTAACCCATAGGGCCAAGGAAAGAGTATGGTTGGCATAATTTTCTCTCTCTTTTTTTTTTTTTTAATTTTTTTTTCCCTATAAGAACATCCCAGCTATTGCTATTCCTCTATCATTGCTTCCTCATGTATAGAGCATACCCCAGGCACACGTGTCTCTGATAAAAGCACCAGACAAAAACTTCAGACAGATCTCTCTGATCATGGTTGCAACTGTTTTCTGACTACATTATGCTGTGGGATGAAGAGAAGGATGGTTCTTTTGGTGACCTTTGGTGTTTGTGTACAAAGCATACCTATGTTTAGACTGCCCACTATTTTGTAGAAAATGAAACATCAATAGTAGGGTTGGCTGAAGACTGTCAACTGAAAGTTGGCTGGGTTTGTTCTTTCTCTGAGCATGTTCTGTCTCTAAGCAGCTTAGGTTGACTTTTTCAACTAAATAAAGAAAACCACTCTCACCTGGAAACATGCAAGATGCTTCTAACCTGACATTACAATCTTCTCCCTGTCATCCTTCTAATTTCTTTGTATTTCTCCTCTCATACTTTTTTCTGACTCTCCACAAACTTCTTTATTTATGTAAACCTTGTTGATTTAGCCTTACCATGGCTTTTCCCTTCTGCTCCAACTCCATGTTCTGGGACAGTGAGAAGCAATTTCTGCCACCAGGCCTTTCTTTAGTCCAGGTGAAGTCAGAATTTGGTGCTGGAGAACTAGGTTATAGAAAGGTGCATTTCCAGATGCCTACAGAACATAATACTCTTAATCTCATCAGTCTTCCTATGACAAAAAGGAAATTATTTTTCATCCCAACATCAGCCAAATATACCATAAAAAATTTAGCCAATATTCCCATGGTTCAAACTGCTGAAGGGAGCAATGAAAGCTGGTGGCTTTCTTGGGACTATTTTATAATCTGAATCTGTGCTCTGAATACCTGTACAATCATATGAATGGTACTAAAAGAGAGTGGGGTTTATGGTTCAGTTCTGCCTCTGGTGAAATTGGTGCCAGATTTTACTCTAGAGATGAGACAAGAGAACATTTAGTAGAGAAAATCTGATCTTGCAGGGGGCTTAGGTTAAATATATTTTATCACCTTCCTGGCAAAGAAAACAAGCAAATAGGATTGACAGTGGGTGATCACTGAACCTCTAACCCCCTAACTGTTATCCCTTATGAAAATATGAACACCAAAAAAAAAAAGTGCCTGAGAAAAATTCTTTAATCTGAAGGTATTAGGAGTAAAGTCTTTACAGCCATGACAATCCCCATTGACAGAATTGCTCATAACCCAGAGGTGATGGGTACAAATGGGCATGGATGTGGGAAGCATTGCAATAGAGAGCCCATCCCAATAAAAGCTCTCTTTCTCAGTTATCCTTTCCTTTCCGGCCAAATAAATTGCAGCGAAGTACAGTGTGAAGAATTATTGCCACTAGAGTGCTTTTCTGATGACAGAGATGATGTAAGCTATAAAAGTCCATCCTAGATAACAGAAATCAAAGATTTCTGAAAGTTTGTAAAGATTTAGGAACTCTTAGAGTCTGGGTTGATTCAAGCCGTTTAATTGGGTATGGATTGTTAAACTTCAGACTTGGTCATCTGCTGAGAAACCTGCTCTCATGGGAGCACAAAGCCTTGGCACTCCTGTGCTGCTCCTGCTCTCCATCCGTCTCCTCTCCCAAGGTCCTGGCTTAAATCTTCACGATTGCTCATGATGTTGGCCAAAGTTACTGGAGTGAGTGTTCTCATCTCTGTGACAGTAAAAGCCATGATGGGTCCAGGAGGTGATAATATTTGTAATGAAATATTGGTGAGCAGAGCCTCTGCAGGGACAGAACCTTCAGGGCAGAGTTCCCTTTCATTAAAGGATTTTTCATCTTCAGAATCAGCTTCTTAGAAGAAATTCTGAGAGGTAACTTGGCATCACCCTGTAATGCTTTGCAGTCAGATACAATCCAGCATTTTGTATTTTAACAGTGCACATAACCCAAAGAGGTGTAAGGAACAGTGCCTTTGTCACTAATTAAGGTTCCCTATCACATGGTTGGGATCAAGAACATCTAAAAGCAAAGCTTGGTTATGACACTAGCCACTGGAATATTCCATAAATCTAGAGCACCTGGGGAGAATTGCAGATGGCTGAATAACGGAGCTTGATCAGCCCATAATTTTTCACTGTCTTCTATGACTGGGGTGACTGGAAGCATGTGTGCCTCTGTCTTCAGAGCTCTGCAGCTCCTGACAGAAGGAGACTGCAGTTTTGGAGTTTCTTGTTCAGATGCTGTAATAGAAAGAGGTTCTGGAGAACACAAGTGAACAGTTTGTGGAAATGCAAGTATCATTGCACCCCAGAAATCCTTATGGGATGAGTCGTAGCTATCCCTCAGACAGCACTCGGACGAATTTGCTGCACAAAAGGAAAGGTAACTCCAAACTTTCCTAGCTTTTGCATGGCTGGATTTTAAAACCTGGAACAACTGAGGGGATAGTCTGTTCCCATTCTGTCATTGCAGCCATCAAATGCTGTTGTCGAACCAAATGCAGCGACATAACCATCAAAAAGCACCTGCCTGTGTGCCTATTGGAAAGTCCTTCTGGAAAAGGAGGAGTGTGCCGGTAGGGAGCTCTTTATTGTGTTAGGTTTTTTCCTTCTGCAGATTCAGCAGGTGCTATATATTATCCTTTACAGCCTTCAGCCATTTGGAGCTAGGACACTGTAATTATGTTCCCTGTCCATGGAAGTTACTGACTATTACTGTGTGAAATATGAGGTCTGCTCAGAATTCCAAACTAAAGTGAGGAAGCATGTTTGCTGCTGTTTTCATACCAACAGAATAATGGCAGTGTTCATTTACACTACTGTTCATTTATAGTAGTAAATGCTCTCTGCCCATTATATGGTGGAACTTGTATGAAAATACCTTATTGCTGATATGTAAAGAAGTCAAATTCGCAAAGTTTACAGTTCTCTCCTACAAGTAGTAGTTTACATTTGTGTAGTTCATTTTATAGAAAAATTAATAGGGGTTTACTCTTTGTAAGTGTGAAAATAAACTGGGAGGCTAAGACAGAGAAAGCATGCAACCATTTTTAAACAGAAGTAACTTTCACTTACCTTTGTATAGATATTCAGGGTCTTAGGGCCCTTCCCAACAAGTTGTCTTAATTACACATTGCTCTTGGATTTGCCTGTTGGTCAGACTGCACCTGGCTCCCTCAATGACTCAGTAGCACAGGAGAAAACAAAGTTGGGCTTTCTGTCTCCTGCTGCTCCTACTTTTGTAACCTCATCCTCACCATGAGAATTGCCTTCTGTGTTTCATCACTTTCTGACTAAAAAAGTGTAGCCTGTTTTTATCTTGCTCTGTTCTCTCCTGAAGTTATTCAGAGGAAGTGAGATATGGTGGGTGCTTTGCACACTATTCCATTAGGATAAATAATGTATGCTGTCTATAGTGT
Source organism: Picathartes gymnocephalus (assembly GCA_013390045.1). Taxonomy (NCBI): domain Eukaryota; kingdom Metazoa; phylum Chordata; class Aves; order Passeriformes; family Picathartidae; genus Picathartes; species Picathartes gymnocephalus. Next base: position 93,529 of record WEKY01045493.1, on the reverse strand, counting down.
TTAGAAGAATGCTTCAAAGAAAACTCTCCATGGCATAGTTGTGATAACAAGCAGGAAAGAAATAAAAGGAGAGAGAGCACAAGGAAATATAGGCGCTTTGGTATTATCTGCTAGTTCAGCATTACAGTGCTTGATATTATTGTGCTTCTTTTGCCACAGCTCTTGGCAATAGCCACACTAGACCATGGAAAAAGACGTGTAGCCTGTAGCTGCCCTAAAAACAAGGAGAAAGTTCTTGTTGCTCTGTACCTCCAGGAGATAATATGCAGACTGTCCTTGGCAGAGGCACACTGCACTGTGACCAGCTCTTGAATATTTTCTTGTCCTGTTCGTTTCTTCTTCCCACTTTCATTTTAATAGGAAAGTCTCACATGCCCCCATAATCTCTCAGGGGAATGACCATGGCTTTTAAGAAGCACTGACGTTCTCAGTTTGAGGTTCTCGGCCCACATCAGGTGGATGAGTCTGCAATAACTGCTACAAATGTTGGTGCATCAGACCCACCTGTTCAGGTGTGGTAATTCTTGAAGGCAGAGGACACACTTATCTCCTACCAAGCATTATTTTTGTATTGTATTCTGTGTTTTTCAGTCACTTCTGTGTATAAAGCTTAGTATATATGGATTATCCACTGTAATAAGAATATGTGATCAGACAGTCCAGATTCCACCTCAATAGCAAATACAAAAATCAGTGGCAAAATATCTTAAATGTTTTATATGGAATTTGCTTTCCCAGCTGGAGTAACAGCAGGGTATTTGGCCCAGCATCCTGCTTTGCACACTAGGAAAGAGTAGCAGCACCGTGCCATGTGGGGTAATGCTTTCCTTTAATGCTTCCCTGTTTCCTATATAACTTGCCAAGATACTAAGATATTTTCCAAGTGATATGACATTCTTGTTCTAAAGCGCAAATTGATGTTTATGTGGCCACGAAATGTAGAAGAAATGTCATTTCCAGCATTGGTCCCATGGATACACACTCAGTGGTGTATGTGTAACCAGATCTTTACACCTCAGTACAGGGTGACCCAGTCATGGAGGAAAATTGGTTTGTTATGCCTTCACCTGAGCTTACCGCTGCCTTCATGATGAGCCTTATATCTTCAAGCACATCAGACCTTCCTGCCATCATTAGAAATACTTTAAACTTTAAAAGTCAAAAGCTTTGAGTTTTGGCTAAGTCAGCATGTAAATCTGAAAATGTGTTTCATTTGTGATAAAGACATTTCTGTGCATATGAGTCATGCCTGGCAAAGGCAAAGTACAGAAATCCAAAAAGAAAAAAAAAAAAGAAAATAATCACAATAAACTCTTTTTCAGGAAATTACTGTTAAAAAAATCTATGAAAGTGTTTGACATAGATTGTGCCTCCTCTTCTGGGATCATAGTATTCTCCATCAAATCACCTCTTCTCTGTTATGGGAATATTTTCCCCCCTCCTTTTTTTTTTTTTTGTGGGCATGCCTTTGAAATGCCAATTCATCTTATCACTTTGCATATGAATTTGGTTTGTCTATTTGTTCATCCTTTTTAGTGTTCTCCCACCCTTCCCCAAAGGTGTGAGAGGAGACTGGATTGAAATAGATAGTTGTTGATGAACAAATGCATTTTTGTCTTTGAGTGCAGTACAGTTGTCTGTAAGACACAGCCTCTGTTTGCCCTTAAAATTACTGACCCTCCATCCTTGAGTCTTGGAGTGAACATCTTACACTGACAGAGAGAATTGGCCATTGTCAACAAAGGTTTGTAACCAACTATCTCTGCACTGAGAAGTCAGTGGCAGGGAGTGTTTAACAAGCTGAGTGAGTGTCACAGAGGAAGATAGGGCATGGAGAGGAGCAGAGAGCTTGGAATAAGGCTCCAAAAAGGAAAGAAATCCAACAATTCATAGAGAAACAGAGAAGGCAACCAAAAACAAAATTAAGAGAAATGAGAAAGAAAAATTAAAATGAGTGATGGCAGAAACAGGAATCCTTATGCACATCCTCAAGCTGTCATGGTAAAGAATATAAGCTCAACAGCTTTGCCTTCACTTCTCCATGGAAAGAAAACAATTATCAGGAAACTATTCTATTTTATTCTTCAAAGAAGTTATTTAAAAGCAGTTCCCCATTGTGGAAAGACTTGACATCAAGAGCAGTTATTGTCTCTTATAAGCATTCTTTATGGTTACTGTTTAACTCAAAGGCCAGGAAAATGACACACCATGCTACTTAACAGAAATGGATGGTTTTGCCTTATGGAAGCTGAGGAGTAAGGAGAAAAATGTCTTTGAAAAGAAAAATAATTGTGAGCTGGATTGTGTAAGGGGACTTAAACCAGAGATAAAGTTTCCTTCCCCAAGTGGTAAGGTTTTCAGGGCAGTGGGGTCCTTCACATTCACCCCAGGCTCTTCTTGCTCCTAATGCTCGTGCCATTCCCTCTTGCTCTAAAACATCCATATCCCACCATCACAATTTCCTCCCTCCAGAAGGACTCAGTGTCTGGTGTGTTGTACCTGGCTCCTCTCCATCACTACAGTTTGGGGAGGGGTTGATGTCAGGGCTTTCACTGGGACAAAAAGTCTTTTCAGCATCCTGGTGAACCACAGGCTGTTGAGGAAGAAGAGGGTGGAAGGGTGAAGATGGAGAAACCCAGTCTTTGTGGCCTCCACACAGCATCCCTACTCATGAGAAAAGGCAGAGAGGAAGCAGTGTGAGAGAAACGGTCCAAAATCCTGGGTGCTTTGTGATATAATATTATATGAGAGCAAGAGAAAACTTTTGACTTTCTGTCAAAAAACTTTCTGATTTTTGACAGAAAGTCACCTTCTAGCACTTTGACACTCAGGATCCTTGAAGTTCAGCCTGAATGAAATCTGGTTAAATAAAACTCTAAAATATGTGCTTTGTCTTAAAGTCTTTGAAGAAGCATCTTCACTCCGGAAACACATTGAAGCTTTATTACAAGCCATACTCTGATCTGAGGCACTGTGGTGTAAGTCTGCAATTACTCACTCAAAATCCATGGTATTTTGCTAGCTGTGGGTGACAGGAAGTTCACCCCTTCCTCCCAAGCAGGGGAATGGATTTCTTCTAAGTAGCTGGCACGGTAAACTTCTCCTGATATAGTGCTGGCACTTACTTTCATCTGGAAGATTAGAATTAAGTATCACCTTCATTTTACAATTATACTAAATTAAGTTAAATCATTATGTTTTAAACCTTCTGTTACACTGTAGAAAACTTACTTCAGCTAAACTGATACTTATTATTTTACCTTAAATTCTGTGCTCAGGAGTGTTTCCCAAGACATGGGAATGTATAATAAAAACATGGAGAGCTAGTCTTCTCTGAAATGTTGCTACCAATACTTCTGTTTTCACAGTTAGAAATGCGTTAAATTTCAGGGTGGTCCAAGGTTTGTCAGTCTGTAATAATGACAGAAGTGCTGGGTTTATCAGAGAAGAGGTGTAGATGGTGGTTAATGAGGAGTCAATGTTGCAATTTATATTAAAGTGTCAAGAGGAAAAGACTGAATATGCACAAGAGGGGTGAATAATTTCATTTTCTTGGACACTGTGTTCTGCATCCCAGGTGGTAGTGTCAAACTGAGAGGATATTCCAGGAAATAATCAAAAGAATTCTTTTCTAGGACCTTAGTCCTAATCCACTCATCATCTTTTTTTTTTTTTTTACACTAATATCATGCGCTATTTTAGTCCTCTTTACTAGTCCTTCACAAATAATTCCTTTTTCTCCTCATTAAGATGACTATTAACTTATTAGTGATTGCCTCTGATGCAATAGGTACTACAGATCTTGATCAGTATCACTTGTACACATTTATAAACAGAAATTCAGTGTCCGCCTTAAAGGGGTCAAGAACACTAACTTCTGCATTTGACAGGTTCTGTAGCTCTACAACTGTATTCTCTTCAAGGATTTCAGAATTCTTAACATAAAAGCACATTTTACAAAGGTTATTTTTTAGAAGTGTAAACCATGCAGTATTGAAGCATTTCAAAGAACTTATTCATCCATCCATCCATAATAGACGCCAAGAGGTTCATATACAAGATTATAGTTTTCCACTGATTTTTTGCGGAGGAAGGACCAAACCCGAAGCCTTTCTGCATACAAATTAAATTATTTGACGATTTACTGCTAATGAGAAGCAAAATAGTGACCACCTATTGAAATTACTAGAGTTATAATACTTTATAAGAGATTGCATGTTTTATTTTCAATTAAAATATCTGTACTGCTTTTTCAGTGTAGAAATGGAAGAGACCTCTAAGCCACTGAATTCATTCCCCTTATAATCATGGGCAACTGTATCATATAATCTCCTGGATAAGCAAATCAGTTTTTCTGTATTCAGTGTGTGGAGCACCAACTACGTTCTCATCTGTTATCAATGTTTTTCATTGATTTCAGTGCTGTGCTCTATTCACCAATTAACTAGGCATATCACCTTCACTGACCCAAATACAGACATTTTGCAAAATAATCTCTCATCCAGCAGCTAGCTTTGCTGCTTTATACTCTTCCACCTGTCTAGCTGCATTGTGATCATATTTTTTTCTACTGAATTCTTTTCCGTTTTATTTGTTCTTTTAAAATTGTAATCGTAATGTTAACTAACAGGTGATTTTTAGATGTGTCAGTCAATACAGGGGAGAATAATTTCTAATTTCTGCTTTAAAAAGAAATTTATTTAAAAATTTTGTTCACAACAAAGATTGGTTTAACTTTTGTTGCCGCAGTGCACATCAAGTTTGTCTCAAACAAATCTAATTTAGTAACACAAACAAACATTGTCCTTGGTGCTTGAATCAAGGTGTGTACTACACAAAAGAGTTGATCATTAAGCTGTTAAAAATGCTGCATGGTGAGACTTCCATTATGCCATATCATCTTCTGAACTCCTGGTTGTACCTGTGGTAGTGACAGATCAGTGAAACAACCCTCATATGTAAGATTGCTGTATTTACTGCACTCCCAGTCCTGGATGTCTGACATTTCACTAGATATAGCCCCTTTAACTGTGATTTTTGCTGTGCTCTTATGAAGTCATACATGATTTTAACTTTAAAGGAGAAATGTCACACCCCTTTAATCACATCTCATTTATTTATTTAATTTTTTGTGCTTCCACATTTCAACATTATTTTAAATAAATCTTCCTGTGACCGTGCTTGGTCCAGACTTTCAATAAAGGACTTTCATAGAAAACTAATACAGGCCATTTCTTCTACACTGTTGTGTTGTAGAGATCTCAAAAATCTTGTAGTTGACAACTGCAATTAATATTCCATGACACTAGTATAATAAACTCTTGAGTATTGGGAGACAGCAACGAAGAAACAATTTTTGTCTATAGAGCCCTCAACTCTTTATATTAGTAGTCATCCTTTGATCTCCTCCTGGAGCTGACAAGATAGGAAGCAAATTGCTAATTTTCAGGGTTTATTTCTTTTAATAAAAAAAAAAAGGGGGGAGAGATATAATTGCAAAAGCATGTTTTACATCAATAATGGACTTGCCTAGCTGAAGACCCAGAGAAGCAGAAAACAAAATCTGGATTTCTAAAGAGCAGTTAAGGTACTGTAATAACACAATCCTGTGGTAAAAGAATAGTATTTCCTGCTCTTAAAATAGCAGTTTGTGATATAAATCATATCACATAAACAAAGTATTCCATGCAGGTGAGGTAGCTTTTGATTCTTGAATATTTATCCAGCTCTTCAGTGTTACTTTGTCCATTATGAGCTGCTGTGAGTCCGGGCTGTTACATTTCTAGACCCTTCCGTCAAGGAGGATTCAAACCACTTGTCCGTTTACCGGCAGCATCGCCTGCAGAGAAATTAGAGACTGAACTCAGTAGTGAAGTGGTAACTTTTAGCTGTATTCCCAAGTGTCTCTCCACCCTGAGATGTCACTTGAGAAAAAGCCACATTCCAGAATGCTTTGAGATTCTGCTTTTGAGGTGACAAGAGGAGACTGACAGACGGGAGAGCAGGCTAAAGTCAGGTACAACAGAAATAATAAATGGCCACATATGGATGACTGGGTGCTCTAGCCTTTCATAAAAGAGATGAGTGACTTAGAATTTATACATAAAAGCAGATGACAAACTTTTATTGGCCACAGCACTGAAGACAATCAAAGTGAAAATTCATTTATTTCCCATTTGGTTGGTGAAGATATTTAGCTTTCTAAAACACTTTTGTTTTTTTTCCCTGTGAGAAATGTTGTATGACATGTAAAGAGATGACTAAGGAATAGACCAGGGAATTCTTCATGAGAAATATATTTTCACATAAGAATTTCAAAACAGAGTGTAGCTTGATAAGCCCTGGAAAGCTGCTGTTTTGGTAAACGCACGCAAAATATTACTGGGAGACTTCTGTAGCTGACGTTAGAAATGGAAATTAAGAAGAAGTTAAAAAAACGCTTCACACATGTAACATGAAGTAGCAGGAGAGTGTGTGATGCTTTTTGTCCGTGTAGCTCACTGACCAATGCTGATGTCTCAGAGGTGAACTTGTTTTGGTTCTGGTAGGCCATGCAAAACCCACACAACAGGAAAGTAATGTGATGAAATGACAAGAAACCAAAACATAATAATCCAAAAATTGTACACCCACATTTATGAGTGCTGATTCAAAACTAACAGGAATCAAAGTGGTATAAAGTCACTCCAAGAAATGTGTTAGCACCTGTGACACAGCCTGTGGTAAATGGAGAAATAATAAAGAAGGATGTTGTGCATTTGTTTAGAAAATAAAGAAGGGATTGACATAGTAGGAAGCTGTGTAATTGCTAAAAGAAGGATATTATTATTTTTTCTCATTAACCTGATGATGGGTTAGTACAGAAACCAAATCTGAAAAGGAAATATTATTGTGAAAACAAAATCTGTAAAGGTTGTTAAGCAACTGGAGGAATGAGTAGAAATTGCTCCTGTTGACATGCATTTCTAAACAGGTTGAAATCAGGAGAAAACCCTAAAGATTAATAATTCAGTAATTTGGAAATGACAAGGAAAGGATTCAGTGGCCATCACCTTACACTGTGCTATCTTTATGTGATTGCTAAGCCTGTACTGGGGCAGTGTGTTTGGATATGTGACCGTGTCAACTGAAACAGAGCTCAGTCCAAAATAGGAGTGGGAAGAAACAGGAGGCACTGGGATGGTTCAGCTCACTGTTATTGCTGGTTTTTACAGTGATTCTGATCTCATTAAGATTCATATAGTTAATGAAAAAAAAAAAGGCATGCTTGCAAGTTTGAGAAAGATACTTGTTTTAAATGTAATCTACATTATATAAAGTTTTCTTTGTTTACACCATGAAAATGCTGACACAGGCTGAGAGCCACTCATAAATCAAGTTTATTTTACAAATGCATCAAGTACTGAATGCACTAAGCTTACAAAAGATGGAAGCATATCTCAGAAAGACAGAAGAAGATTCAAAATACTTTTTAATAGCCTAGAAAAGATACTGGTTTTCATATAAATCTTTTATTTGTTTTCCTTAAAGACTTAACCACAGTCTGTGACAGAAATTTTAAAACTTTAGAGATACATCATTTTCAGGTTCATTGTGAAACATCCAGTATTCCTTCTTGAACCTTCATATAACCTTAGCTAGAGGTTTTACTTAAGGCTAAAGCTTCTCATGAAGAATTAAGGCTGTCCCAGCTTTTCCCATTTCATTTCTTCAACCATGCCGTTGAAGAAATGAAAGCACTAATCCTTCTCAGCATGGCTTTTAGTTCCAGGCAGAACGGGAGTTCACAGAGCAGTTGGACTATCAGATTGCATCACCCTGGAAGCCACATCCACATTGCCATGGCAATGGCATGCAACAGTTTCTCGGAGCTGAACCTCCTCCACTGAATAGCAGCTCCCGATAGGTGGCAAACACGGGTTGAGCACTGTATCCGATTTTGGAGTTTTTATAAACCACTTTTGATAGAGATCAAAAGTGGTTTATAAAAGAGACTTTGGGGTTGTGGAATTTCTGTGTGTGTGTGTGTCCTGTGTAGTTATATCAGTACAAATCTGATTTAGCATGGCTTTCACATAGGCTCTGTATAGCAATAGAACTCACCAGCTTTCCATACAAACAGGTTATGCTATGCTAAGAGTATTCTTCTGAATCTGGGAATTATTATTATTACTGATCTCAAATGCACCAATACAAACACAGATATTAATATTTGTGGCAAAGTTGGGTATTTGAGGCAAGTCCTTTTATTGTGTCCTTGACAGATGTGACTTGGCCGAGCTCTGGTGGGTAGAATAAGCTGTGACTTGGCTTTCTAGAAGCAAAGACAACAGTGGAGATTGGGCTGGGATTCCCATGGGTTCTGGATTTGTTTGGGTTCTTTTTAATAGTGATCTTGTCTGTATTCGTACCTAAGCCCCCAATGCCTTTGATCTCTTGCCAATGAAATACAGAGCTTGATAACCATGCCAGTCCTTCTACGCAACATGCTTAAAATAAGAGATGTGATTATGTGTGATTATGTGTGATTACGTATTATGCATTTTTCCAAAGTGAACTGGTTTTTATTATCAATGATAAGAATTATAGCTTCTTACAGGTAAGATTTGAAGTCTACCTTACATAAATACTGATAAACTCATTTTTAAGGGCTTGTTGCTGAATACTCTTTTGACATCTTATTTTTGTCTATATCTTTCCTGAAAATGTTGGCACTTCTGTCAGGTGCATAGCAAATTCCATATATATCCATCCACCTCTGGATGTGCAAGGGTAGGGAGAACACAGCTTACTTGTAACAAAATTGCACTCAGATATCACATATGTTTGTTTCTTCTGTGTTGGAAGGTATTGGAAAACATATGTAAGATGGAAGAAAAGGATTACACTTCTCAAATACACTCATCTTATGAGACTTGCTCTCCATTGATTTTTCCTCAGGATCTCTTTGACTCATGCTAACTTGATGACAGAAATGCTTGCTCTATAGGGAAGAAAACACTTCAGCTGTGTAGCTTTAAAACTGATGAAAGGTTTGTTCAAACACTGGGGGTATAATCACCCAGTCACCTTAAAATAAGTCACCTTAAAATCATATCTGTACTTGAGATGAGCGTAGTGTTGTCTCAGTTTGGGAAATGAATGGTGCTGATGTGTCTAGTACTTTTTTATAGCTGCAGATACTGCGTATTTAAAAAGCAACACATCAAAGTGATTTAATGCATTAATTGGATAAAAGGAAAAACAAGTAAGTCTCCAAACGAAGGAAACTCAATAAAGCTGGCAGATCTTTTGCAAATAGAGAAGTATTTTCTTTGTATAATGCAGAATTCTTCTGAAAGCGAATTTTTTCTTTGATTTAGCCTTGATTAAGTGTTTCAGGGGTAAAAAATCCAATTATGCCTAAACTCAATGTGTTGAAAATACTCAGAAGAGAACTTAAAGCTAATTGATGTATCTGAATTCATATTCAAAGTGAGGAATTACCTAACACATGTCTGTAAACATTGTACCAAGGTGTTCATTTCCTTGCAGTGTCTTTCTCCTTTCAAGATACTGCCCTCAAAAATCTAAATCAAAACAAGCAAATCCAGTATCACAAATGCCCTGATTGCTTTTCAAAATGTCTGAAGAGTTCAAACCACATGATGAATTAGTGGATCAGAATCCTCTAGCACACTTGCCTTGACTCCAATTAACTTGTTTTCTGACCTTGGGGAAAATCATTGGACATTCTTTTTGTCTGTATATATATAATATAAGGATAATGATGTTTATGAAGTGATGTTTACAGGGTTTTTCAAAAAATCAATTTATACTGAAAGACAAAAGTGTGAAGTCCTACTGTTAATAACTTCCAAATCTCTTTAAACCCAAAAATCTCCAATTTGATGTTACTTTTTTATGTTTCTTACTTCATGTTCCATTACTGTGTGATTATTGGGGTGTTGGTAAGCTACACCTTATCAAGGGCAAAGGTGTAATTTTATGTTTCAATGGCCTAAGAGTACAGACATTAACAAAAGAAATCAGTGAGATAGTAGTATGTTTCCAATTTCTCACTAAGGAAGGAACATACTTTGGGCCTCTTATATGAGAAAAGTGTTATTTTTTCCTTTTCCTTATGAACTGAAAGGTGAACTTCTCTCAAAACTGAAAAAGATCTAGGACTACACCAGATAAGCTGGCATATTTTATTGGCAGCACTCATTTGCTTTCTTCATGCTGTGCAAACTGACATGAATAGGTTGTAAAAAGAGGTGATAATACAATGAGAGATAGTTACAAAGAAAATTTGGGAAAATGTAACCAGTTCATTTTCCTCTAAAATGTAATTTACTTTTTCCAAACAGCAATAAAACATAGGTATTTAGGATTGTAGGTGGAGGTACGTGTGTGTCCCAGATGGACATTTAACTGGAGTAACATCATAAGGATATTGGTATCTGCTAAAAAAAACCCAGCAAAGATCATTTATATGTGACATTAAAATAGTTGGAAAATTATATTTTCTGCCAGTTTTTAAATTTGTACATATGGTCAAATTCCAACAGCAAGGGAGACACTGAGGTACTTCTTTGTAGAGCCAAATTGTGGCTAGCAAGATTTGCCATAGCTGCAGTGTGGAATGAGTCCAGAAAAGCTTTTTCAGGGCAGGTTCAGAGCCAGACTTGTGGAACAGCACTGGCTGCTAACTGTGCTGATGGCTGGGTACACCTGCACCGCCATGGCACAGCCTGCAGTGGGGTGCAGTGACCCCCTGGGCCTGGGCATGCATCGGGGCAGGATCCGGAGCGGGATCCGGAGCGGGGTCGTTACGGCCGCACGTGGGAAGGGACAGATGGAGGTGTCCATTCCCAGCCAGGCCAGGCTCAGAGTTGCACTGGGGCATGGCTGGTGTGTTCATGTGCTTGAACGGGGAAATGAAAGCTGTTGTGAAAGCCACTGTGGATGGTTTTGCATTTCCCTCCCAGCCTCAGGGACAACATATATCCAGCAGACACAAATGGCATGTTACCCCTCAGCCCTGGCCAATGCCACCAGTGCACTATATATTTACAATGGTTGTGTAAATATAGGTACTTCAAAGGCATTATATGCAGGATATAGCAAAGGCTCTGGGCATCTTTGCTTTGATGTTTTGAGTTGTGGATGAAGCCGCAATGCTGAAAGAATTTTTCTATGTGAGGTCTGTTTAGCTCTCAGTTTAGCCCTAAAAACCTGAAAGTCTGCTATTTTTTGACTTGGTGGTGTTATCAGTTTTTACACAAAGCCGTAAATGGATAAGCTTAAGAATAATTTGAACAGTTATTTCTAGTGTGCTTAATTAGAACTGAGTTAAGTGAGGACAAACCCAGACTTGGGAGTGACTGTTCCACTTAACTACAGATCACTGGTCTATGAATCTTTTTTCTATTAATATAATTGCATCTCTCAGTTTTCAGGTCATATTGCACAGATGTCTGATATGAAAGATGTACACTAATGCTTACTCTGCTTTGCTTATCTTGGGGTATATCAATGCATTTAAAAGTGCCTAGGAGGATACATGTGTATAGGCAATACATAGCAACTGCCTATTTAACTAATTTCTTTTCATTCTCATGAATATCCATCCTCAATGTCTCAGATAAGGGTCAAATAAACAAATAATAATAAAATATATTTTGTAGAATTAGCTTTATTTGCACTGTTATTAACTTCAGCCATTCAGCTTTTGTTCTTGAATGATGCAAGTGAACTTTTCAGTTGTTAGAGGCCCTTTTCACAGCTTTGCCAGTGACAAGCATGTGCTTCTCAAAGGAAATGCACATTTGCCCATGGCTTGCTTCAGAGCATAAAAGGGAGGCTTAGAAACTGTGAAATGTATTATACAGAATGACTTTTAATTCCCTATCTGATATAGCTGGAATTTAGTCAACAGAAATGCTGTGTGACTGATAGGAGCTTTTGAACTATTGAGACTGTGATTAAAAGTAATTAAATATTGAAATGTTTAAAAGATATCTATGAACCCTGCTTCAATGGAAGCATATTTAAATATTGTTCTTAGGTGAGGTACATATTTTCTTAGTACCTGATGACTTCACTGATTTCAAGTCTTGTACGAGTATTAAAATGACATCAGACATTTCAGTTACAGAGCAGGTTATATCATCTTTATATATATGTAGCAGTCTGCCTGTGTAAATTGTATGAAAATGTGTTTCAGGTGCATTAAAGGCAGCATCTATGAGTTAGAGCATCCCCCCCTGAAGTTCTTTGCCAATGCATTGTACAAGGGTGCACTGGCAAACTGTTGATGTCATTTCACTTTCCCTATAATCGCTGGTAGTTGTTGCTTCATTTTAGCAGGCAAATGAGTTCACTGTGTACTTTGGAAAACAGTTCATAACTGAGAAAGTATAATTCTGTCCCCCAGAAATCAGCAGTAAAACTTCAGATGATTTCTACAGCTGGGACTGACATACTCCTTACACATATGAAATAGGACCAGCAGAAGCTGCAACATCAGTTAGGTTTAGGAGTAAACAGAAGCAGTTATACTTTGCCCACACCTAGAATTTTTTATCCAGCAGAAGTTACACTGGCTTTTCCCATCAGAAAACAGACATGGTTTAGCCATTGTCAGTTAGTGTTCAGCTTTGTGCATAGGGATAAACAGATCCATGAAAGTATCCAGAAATGCCAAGCAGGCAGATCAGGGACACTGCTCACAGGTGCATTGCAGCCACAGGCTTCTCGCCTCATCAGTAAACATACACTCCTTTTTTTAGTTTCTCTACATCTCAAGAACTGCAACAGAAACCAGAAAGAATACTGTCTGCTCCCACTGTTTTTCAGTCTGCTGCTAATTGAGACATAGCACTAACTCTGTGCTGCTGGTGTATGTGACAACTCACAACTATTTACTGTCTATTAGTGTTATTCTTCTGGCTTTAGAAACTAAATCTGGCACCACATTTTACAGCTTGGGAAAAGATCCTATGAGGAACAAATCACTAAGTTGCAGTCAGAAGTGTCTGGTCACTAATACCAGTCACCATCTCAGCTCACAAAAGTGCTTGGTTTAGTGTTTGACAGGAGCCTATTTGTTAAAAGAAGGAAAATGTTTATTTTAAAAGACAATGTCTTGGTAGGATGCCTATTAAAATAACAAGTTACAGCCTATAGAAATGGCAGTTCTGGAGGAACCCTGGAAATGTTCTGCTTATCTTCTAACCATCCAGTGCAAAAAACCTGTGTAGATATGATGTCTTCAGTTCATTAAGGGCACTTTTGCCAGGATAACAGACCAGGAAGCTGAACTCCTAAAAACACAAGCCAACCCTACAATTTTTTCCCCATATAAAATTTTTGCAGTCATAGGAAATGTTTCAAAGACCAGGCATTTTTAAATTGCAGCAAGCAGGGGATCACTTGAAGCATTGTTCATGAACCAGAGTGTCCTTTCTTTTCCAGGGATGCTGCTTCAAATTAGGTAGTAATTTAGAAAATATCTGTACTGCAGAGATAAATCATTGTATGCCTTCACTGTTGCCACAAACAAAACGTGCACAAAAATGCCTTGAGTGTGCTGCCATGTGAAACCTGCCCTTGGTGCCCTCAGATGAACTCTTGCTGCACTACACAGGGTTGCAATGGAGATAAGCAGGTGGTCAGCCTTCCCTTTCTTAGAGCTTCCCAAACCTCCCAGGCTCACTTTGGAATCTCTAGTTGTTTATTCCTATGTTCTGGTGTGGAACTGTCCTTCAACTTTAATAAATTGTAAATAATTTTTGTCCCAATTCTGTCCTTGCAGCCCTTATATACGACTTCTATAAAATGTTTCCATCCTTCAGTCAGCTGTCTGCAAGGCAGCTGTGATCCACTGTGCTGGTCTGGTCTCGGTGATTAGGGAACTTCTTCCCTCTCTGTAAAGTCTGCTAAGTCAGATAGTCCCACGCTCAGGGATCCACATGAGGCCCTGCCACAGTTTGCTGCTATCTGAAATTAATATTTAAGCCTGACAACATATTCAAGGACCTGTGGTGTAGGATTAGGAAGGTTCAGGCATCAGAGCCAAACCCAAAACTTCCCCAGCATTTTCTCTTCAAAGTTAGCTGGAAAAAAAAAACCAAAAAACCACAATATTTCTATATTAACCATCAACTTTGGAAAAGAGAAAATCCACAATTCCTAATGCAGCACTTATCTTAGAATATGCTTGCTTTATTAGGAGGCTGAACCTTTGCCTGAAGCTCCTCTGCCAGACTCAGAGAAGCTGTATCTGGCGCAGACAGTAGCACTCACTACCTCAGTGTACCTGTAAAAAGCTGCTTAGGGAGAAAGAAACCATAAAGATTAGGGGGAAAAAAAAGAGTACAGAAAGGGGGAAAGTCATATTTCTTAAAGGCAGGACAGTATGAGAGCACTGAAAGGTCAACACTGTCTGTTTAGGGCCAGGCTCTTAATTTAGTGCACTGAGGGATGTTTCATGCTAGAGGGGAGGCTTTTCAAGCAGTGTCAGTTTACATTTGGCCAGAGAAAGAAGGATTACCATCTCCTTTCCAGCAATGTGGAAAGGAGGCCACCATCCCACTCATCTTCAGGCATGTGGAAACAGTGGGGGAAATTAAATTCACAACAACAGCTCACACTGTTTCCTGTGTGCGAGTCGGAGATGGTGATATCCAGAGCAAACACTGCTTCCCGTGCATTGGCTGCAGGGACTCTGACAGACTGCAGTGAGACTCAAATCAGCACTAACTGACAGCATTTTTACAGGCATTCAAACATTAAAGAGGGACAAATGACTGAGGAAATAGGTCTGTAGCCCTTGCAAAATCTTCCAACAATTTTTTTTAGTATCTTTGGGAGTTCAGTTTCTGCAGGCTGGCCAGATAGAGCTGCAAAAGCACACAGGGCCATCAACACGCTTTCTTTGGATCCTCAATTCTAGCCTGCCTGTCTAGCTACTCCAATTTATGAACACAGCAAGGTTTACACAGCTCATCCATGCTGCTTGCTGCTACAGTGTGTCCACAGGACTGTACAATGGGCCTCACACCACTTTCAGCCTGTGACCTAGTCTTCACACTCTGCTTCATGGCTTCACACAGAGCACACCCACAGCTGATATAGATATCTTGTGGCTGCACAAAGCACTTCGCTCTCAAGAGTGTCTATTGATCATCATTTGTGAGCCCTGCAATTCCCACTGTCGCTCTCCTGTGAATCATTCTAAGCTGCTCTGAGAAATTTGCTGCCCTTTCTGCTCTCCCAGTAAGTCACCACCTCCTTCTCATGAGCTGGCAGCTGATTGAAACAGATATGGGATTTTCAAAGCATTGAAATAATATTTAGCATTCTAATTATATTTTTGTAGGTGCTAGTAATAATAATGTAGTATTGATTCAATAGATCTCACGCTGGAAAACTCAGCAAGTCAGCAAGATTGGAAAATGCAAAATGATTTTTAGAGATACTCTGTAATGAAATACTGACTTAAAAATTGTAATTGTGAAAAAATAGTGAATATTTCTGCACACTCTTCCCTAAGTGAAAACTTTAAATTGTAAGATACAGATTTGATATGATAGAATATACCAGAGCAAGGGGGGGAAAAAAAGGAAGATAATTCATAGTAGGTTAGGAAAAAAGGAGAGCTGAAAGAAATCCCCCAGAATCATAGAATAAGCTGAGTTGGACGGGACCCATCAGGACCATCGAGTCCAGCTCCTGGCCCTGCACAGTACCATCCCCAAGAATTACACCATGTGCCTGAAAGCATTGTCCAAATACTTCTTGAACTCTGTCAGGCTGATGCTGTGACCACTGCCCTGGGGAGCCTGTTCCAGTGCCCAGCCACCCTCCTTGGTGAAAAACCTTCTCCTGATATCCAACCTAAACCTCCCCCAGCACAATGTCAGGCCTTTCCCTCAGGTCCTGTCACTGGTCACCACAGAGAAGGGATCAGTGCCTGCCCCTCCTCCTCCCCTCCCAAGGGAGCTGTAACTGCAGTGAGGTGTCCCCTCAGTCTCCTCCAAGCTGAACAGACCAAGTGCCCTCAGCTGCTCAAAAGGCTTCCTCTCAAGGTCCTTCACCATCTTGTTGCCCTCCTTTGCACACTCCCTAGCAGCTTAGTACCTTCTTTATATTGTGGCACCCAAAACTGCCCGCAGCACTCAAGGTGCGGCTGCCTCAGAGCAGAGCAGGACAATCCCCTCCCTTGCCCAGCTGGTGATGCGGTGCCTGATGGCTCTCCTGGCTGTCAGGGCACTGCTGACAGGATGGTGGAGTAAACTCAGGGGTGAGCGTGAGAGATTGAGGTGTGAATTTCTCCCTTGTTGACTGTATTTCTTTCTTTGGAATCCTTGCTAGTGGTTGGATTAATTCATCTTTCTGTGGCTGCTTCTGTGAAATACATTAGCTATTCATAGTCATGGAGATCTATCGGGCAGGAAGGGCACTGGGCAAGAGGAAATTTGCATTAGCCAGTGTGGTTGATGGTTCATGTAAGCTCTGCAGCTGAGACTATGACTCTTATCTAGTAAGCAAAAGAATTTCTGCAAAACCCCAGAAATTGGTTGGTATTCTATACACCATGCACACATCTACCCCTGTCTGCTGGAGGTGCTGAGGCAGTTCTTCCACTGAACGGTAGCTGCCAGCATAAGATGCTTTAGAGATCCCAAGGACAGCTTAGCTTTAGGTTTAAGACATAATCAAGGGGAGGAGGACCCATGGAACAAGAATGCCAAAAGGTCACAGAGAGAAAGGCCATTTCATCCCTGTTTTAACAGCTGCCAGCTGCATGGGCATGAGGAAGAGATGCTCAGTGTCTGGAGATCTGTGTGAAGATGCACACAGGGCACAGGGAGCTCAGTTAAATGAATGCTCCTCACCTGAGGCAGCTCTGTAATTGCCACTGCCAGTCTGTGGCTGAACAGGTCTGGCTACATGCGGACTTAATATTCCCCAGGCTTCCACAGAGCTCTTTGTTAATGTTCTCTAATGGGTAAATGCCAGCACAATGCAGTAGATAAATATGTGCTCCTAGTACTATTGACACTGCAGATCAGGCATTCGTACTTAAGGCTTATTTTTCTCATTTTTTTACTAACTTAAATAGAGAAAGAAAAGGGAAAATATGCAAGAGGCAAAGGGCTTTTTTTTTTTTTTTTTAAGGAATAGCAGCAGTAATAACAAATCAGTCTAGTTATTGACTTGCTCAGAGCTGTCAGAAGGTAAGAATTTCGTGTTCATTTTTGATGGCAGATGGGAAGGGCAATCTATTCCCCCTTTTAGCCTCTTGTTCTTGAGAGAGCTGGTCCTTTCAGCAGAGAATTTGAGTGATAGAATTCATAAAGACTTCAAAAAGATCAGATGCAGACGCCAATGGCATCATAGAGATGATATCCTCAAGCTGGGGTGGTCATTGTGTCTATTTAATGGAAAATCATGCAGACATCAGACAAGCTCTAAGCAGTTGCCTTAATTGCTCTTTCCTAAAAGAGGGGCCACAGTACATTACATCCAAAAGCTACTCAGTGGGTTCATCAGGGATCTAACAAGCAGTTTGCAGAAATAGCATGAGCTCAGTTTTAGATAGATTTATGGTGTTTTTTTCTTTCTAAGTTCTAGTTACTGCAGAAAACTGCTTAACTCTTTTAATGACAGTAAGTGCATGCTCATAAGCAGTTTTGCTCCCTCGCTGCCCTGTACTTTTGTTACTGCAGGCAGACAGCTAAGTGGGATATGCAAAAATCCTACAGTCATGTTCTGTGAAGTTCTCACAAAGACAGAATGTTTAAACATTTCACCTCATCACCACAGTAAGAAAACAGAGCAGACAAATATGGCTGGAAAGAGCATGATGTGTACATAAATCCCAGTCTAAAACATAACTGCTTGGTCAGATCTTCTGAGAGCAATGACTTCAGCTCAGTATCTGTGGTAGCAGCATTCACCTCTGCACAT
This sequence comes from Picathartes gymnocephalus, assembly GCA_013390045.1. Taxonomy (NCBI): domain Eukaryota; kingdom Metazoa; phylum Chordata; class Aves; order Passeriformes; family Picathartidae; genus Picathartes; species Picathartes gymnocephalus. Next base: position 75,568 of record WEKY01045493.1, on the reverse strand, counting down.
AGCTCCTAGCCTGTAGATGAGAATGGGTTTGGATGAACGTTTCTTGCTTTTATACTAGATACACCAGAACAAGTTTGAGTTGAATAATTTTAGAGCAAATTCTGTGGGCCAATAGAAGAACATGAAATAACATAATTTCAGAAATTCTACATATTCTTAGTAAAAATCTCAGAATTTGTCTTTTCTCAATAGACAAAATGTCAACAAAAGTTTGCAGGCATTCGACTTTGGAATTTTATTGTGGTTCATACTGAGCTAAGAAACTTGCTGAAGTTGTGTTCTGAGTTCAAAGGGGGGAAGAGACACAGATGGCTCCTGTAAAATTGTTTTTTCTCCAGAAGTTTTATTTCTACACTAACTTTACAAATGTAGCTAGGATTTTATAAATAGGTATCATATGAAATGCAACATGGCCTGTGAAATTGCAGCAGCTCTTGGCCTAACCTCCAAAAGACTGATTTGGTTTAACTAAACTCTGCCAAGTCAGGAGTGGATCTGAAGGCAATTACCAAGCCATATGATGTCCTTATCTTAACACAAACAAAACCCTTTTTTTATAGCACAGTTCCTGCACCATCACGTGGTCCTTCACAGGACACAGCCCAGTCTCACACCAGTGGTTTTTTCCCTTTTAACTGTGCCCACCTGTGCCTGCAGACCCCAGTGTGCTGGCTGGCTCCACTGCCCTCCTCTCAAACATGTTTTGGGGCTTGGCAGGCATGGCAGCCTCCACACTCATCCAGCTCCCTGGGCAAGATGCCACGTGAGCCATTGCCCATAGCATAGGAAAGGGGAAGCAGAAAGGTGTGATCATTAAAGTCAGCAACCACTGCACATGCCCATACAGGATGGGGTCCCAGGGCGCAGTTCACATGTGAACTATTAAAAAATCACAATGATGGTTAAGGGGAGATGCAAACTGGCCTGTAGCCTGGAATAACCCAACAGGTGAACATGGCTTTGATTCTGCTGCATGCTGAGTTTTAGGGACCATATACTGTTAACATTGGTTAATGGGAGAGAAGTCATGATAGTTTTATTAATATTTGATGTGCAGGGAGTTCAGTAAACTTTGGACAAATCTTGGGAAACAGGCAGGGAGTGTGTGTTTTGTGGAAAGAGAGGGAGGGAGGGAGGAAGGAAGGAAGGACGGGCATGTACCCTTTCCCTAGGAAATAAATGCAGTGTTGTTCTTCTCCACTACTTGTAAAGCTGAGCTTTCATTGTTCATTCTTTTGCAAAGACACACATGTACTTTCCCATGAGACCAGAAAGAATCTGTAAAGTCCCTCATTAAATACACCTTACAAAAAAGCCCGTACTACCATGATACTGCAAGACCTCAACAGAAACACTGTGATTTCTGAAGTCTCATGCAAAATTCAGAATTGTATTTAGCACTGGAGATTGTTCCACTACAGTGTGTTTCTAGAAATCAACCTGTGGAGAATAGGAGCATGAATGCAGAACTTGGAGGACTAGGTATTGCCCAAATTTTCTGTTTCACCAGGAATAAATTCCAGTCTTAAGGTTTTACGTTTTAAAATTGGGATGATGATAGTGATGAAAGTCCTGCACATGCACAGCATCAAGTGACAGAAATGGGCACAAATTGGTGGCATCTCGTATCAGTTCCATTTCTGTCCTAACCTACCCATCTTATCGAGCCCTATCCCACCCTATTTGCAATACCATTCTTGCTTTTCAGATGACTTCATAGATCAATGGAGAGTTTAATATCAGTAAACATTAGATTTTCTTTAGAACTGCGGAAGGTACAATTCCTTAGTTATACATATACATAGTTATGGTTGAAGTCCCTTGGAAAGCCTATGCCAGGACTGCCAAAATGGGATGTTAATATGAAAATAACTTATAATGCCAGATAAATAATTCATTCCAAATATGTTATATTCTTTGGGGTTTTTTTAAATATCTTATCTACTTTGAGAACTTCAAGCAACAGTCTTCATTATACATTGTCCTACTGATTTTAAAATGGAATGCTTTCTAATATCTGTATTATTTTTCAAAGACTCTAAATAATTTATATTTGAAAAGTTTTATCAATTAATCTTAATTAGGAAAATGAATTATTTGGTCTTTATGCTCTTGATGTATCATGAGAGATAGCTGCATAGATATTTATAGCTAGGAAGGACCATTCTGATCAAGTAGTCCAACTTTATGCATTCCTCTAAACACAGAATTTCACCTGATAATCCCTAAAGCAGAGGGAATTATTTTTCCTTACTATATTAGCAAACCTTATTAGCCCTAAGAACCTGTGGTAGAATTTGAGCATATCTTTATGAGAGGCTTTGTATCATGACAAGGATGCATCCCTGGTGCCAACCCATCCCAGCGCTGCTGGCAGTAGGACAGTGGACACATAGGATAATTGGCAGAAAATACAATAGTCCTTTCTCTTCTGTGTCACATCTTTAAATGGAGGAGCCTCTTCTGCAAGCTCAAAACCAGGCAGAAATATGCCCTTTTCTTTGTCTCTCTTGCCTGTTTCCTTTCCTTAAAATATGATTAATATGAAAATGCATTTTTTCCTTGTTCACTGTACTTGAAATGCCAGTTGTGTCACGGCCCTCTTGCCACTCCATGCTCTTCACTAAAATCCCCCCGTTGTTCCTTCTTCCCACAACCCCTGTAAGGCCAGCACAACAGAGGAATACATCCAGGTGTGTGGACATCCAGGACATGACAGGGTCCTCTGCCACTCCCCGACCTTGCTGCTGTGCAGGGAATTGGACACAGAAACATTTTTGTGAACTGCTGGTGCTGTGTTAGGCCACATCTGGAGTGCCAGAGGGACCGTGTGGCCCCCGGGGCCAGGCTGGGGGCACCTCGCCGGCAGAGGTTTGCTCAGTGCCAGATGATCAGCTAACCAAGATTCAGTGATGCTAAATTAGACTTCGGGGCATTTAAAGCAAGGAAGTAAGGTGTCACACAGTCATATTTGGGGGAGTGGAGAAAAAAATCTTTAAATGATCCCAGATTAGCAAAAGAAATTGCTGAATTAAAAGTGTGGCTTTAAAATACCACTTTGTGTGTTGCAGGCAGGAAGATGCGTCCTGCTCTCCCATCCATTTTATAGTACAATAATCCCATTGACTTTGCTGTAGTTTTTCCTGATTTACGCTCATCTGAGTTAAACACAAAGCCAGTGTCTTTCCAAGCCATGCATCTTTGTTTGTGGAGAAGTACTAGTGAGAGAAACAGCTCAGCCATGCGTAAGGGGAAGTCATAATCTGACTGTAGGATCTGCAGTAGCACATTGTATTATTAGCCCCTGAGTACTCTTTTACAGCACAAATGGACTGAAACATGCCCTTTTTTCCCCAGCTTCAGAGAAACTATTTCTTAATTCAGATCCAACAACGTCAATAATCTAGCATACTAGTTTTTATATTTTGTTCATATTTTCACTGTATGAAAACTTGTGCTGCCCTGGTGTATTTTCTGCAGTGAATTTGAGCTTGATAAAATTGGAAAACACATACCAAAGATGTGAAGCTCTCTTTCCAGAGACCTTGATTTTTATTCCTTTCCCAAGCTCCTGAGGTAGATTATAGCCTTCACTGCCTGCAAGACCTACTGTGTAAGTCGTGAGCTCTTTAGGACCAGCATCTGGTTTTAGTGAATCACATTTTCCTCATTGGTGTGTTTCTCTTGCTTCCACTTGCAAACACAGGAGGAATGTAAAATTATACATCCTATGAATGTGTTATTCTAAATTGATGCTGGTTTAGGACACACTCAAAAATAATGTTTTTTCTGCTGTACACAGTGAGTGTACAGAGCTGCACACACAAAAAAATGAGATTACAATCATGTAGATTTCTTCTTTATTATGCTAGTGTACTTTAGGTGGTGGTTACATAATGAGCTGAAAAAGATATTGCATATTATTTATTTTACTTCATATGATTTTCTGTACATTCACCCTCAGAAAAGGTAGAAAAAATAGGAATATCCTGGTGTCCTTTGAAAGGCTTTAGATTTATTTCTTTCTTTACATGGATATTTCAGGTTAAAGGGGGTGATCTGCCTATTGTACACTATAATTGCACAGTCTTTCCTAATTCCTGGAATCAGGATTTTTTCAGATTGCCCCACACTTGCTGCAGAGAGCAAACTGGAAACAGCATTGACCACATATTTTCTCATGGAACTCTGATCTGTGTCATGTATCCTCCCACTGAGTTCCTGATGTCCTTGTCCTCACTCTGTAGTCATGCTGGACTCATACCTGAGAGTACTCCAAGGCAGTGACTTCTTCTCTTGTCTTACCCTTGCTTTGGTGCAGTTCTTCTATGTTATAATCATCATATCCATAGTGAAATATATGCAGCTATGTATAGAAAGGAAAGAGACTAACTTTACTTTAGATAATTAATTTACCCTTATACACTCACTTTGCCTTTCTCTCTCAGAAGGAAATTTCTTGCCGCTGCTTGTGGCAGTTTTGTTGGAAAGCTGTACTAATAGGAGCAGTATCCACCTTCTGACTAACTTATCTGTGTTATGCATTTAAAGGTTGCAACACTACAATGTCAGCTCAGTTTTCATAAAGTTATTCCTTTCATCAAGAACCTTTGGGAATATCTATAATTTTGGGGATTGCTTTGTAATTATTTTCTATTACAAAATAAAAATCAAGCTGTATACCTGAGAAACTGAACAAAATAATGCCTCAAAGTAGGTAACACTGCAGTGAAATACAGGGTACAGCTCACCTTCCATCGTATTACTGGAGATGTTAATTTATACTGTACACATTTTTATTTTCAGAAATTTCCTTTCTTTAAAAAAAAAAAAAAACCCTGAAGTAAAACATACTGAAATGTTCTGACTATTCAGTAATAGATATTTCAAATTAAATACCAGCAGTCCTTCCTGAATGAACGCCTGATTTTTGCATAAACTAAATTTCTTCAGATTCTGCAGTTGGAAAATGCTCAGAATTCTAGAAAAATCCGAATACAGACTAAGGTGTCTTCCTTTAGGTGCTTACTTTTGAAAAATATGGCCACCATGTGTAAATAGTGGTCAACGATATGGTACAGAGAATGTATCAGCACTGTTGTATTTCCTTTACTGGCTTTAGATCGGGCTCTACATATCTCTTTGTGCCAGTGCTGGTGTGTTGTAATGGTAAGACTAATTATAATAATAGGTGCAGTAGTGACTTTTCAGCACTGGATGGATTTTTCAGTAACCTATTGAGGTCACTAATTCCTTTCATGCAGGCTCAATCCTGCTCAATCCCTCTCCTTGTTCTCTGTCCTACTTTTTGTCTCTCTCTCTCCCTGCCTGCATCTTTCTTGTCTTTCCTTCTCTTCCTCTCCTTTTTCCTCTGTCCTGCACTGTGACTGTATTTCTTTGTCCCCCTCTCTGTCCTTTTGCCTGTACCTGTCTGCACCTGCTGGCCAGTCCTTGGCCCTCATTGTGCCAAGTGATTTTCCAGCACTACCCTAGAAGAAAAATACTCTGTGATCTGTTATCAATTCATAAATCTATGTCTCCCAGTTCTCACAAAGTGACAGTCTATTAAAAAAATTAATGTAAAAAGTGATGTACTGCATACAGTATCAAAGGTGTAGGTTATATTTATACTTCATAATAGAACATTCTGTACACTAAAAGTAGTACTGATTCCCCTGTTATAATTTCCAGCTGCAGCAACTGCAAAGATGTGTTTTATTTAAAACATATTATGTGCAGAAGAAGACTCTAATCAGAGTGCATTCGCCTTGGAAAAACCAAAATTAGTGGTAGTACAGACTTCTGAAATAAACTATTCTGAAAGCTTCTCTGATGGTTCAGTGCCAGCCTGTAGCTCATTTTGTTGCAGCTGGAGCTGTCTGTGTCTATTTGAGTAGGTGCTGCTGTGTGTGTGCTAGAGGACAGGAGTACACGTGCATGACTTTGGTATGTGTGTGACAGTCACTGTTTGGTTTCCTAAAGGGACCAGAAGCGGTATGACATGAGGATTTCACAAAAGAACAAATCAGTCACACTCAGTGGAACTATTCCTGGAAGCACAACCTCAAGATTTAGGAGAAGTAACTGGCAGAGTACCAGTTTGACACCTGCACTTTGGCTACATTTTCTGTACTCGGCACTTTTCAATGAGAAATCTTAAGATACGTGAGCGGAGATGTATTTCATGTGCTATGGTAGTGATGCTAGGCAGAGCATTCCAAACCAAAGGGCATTATGGCTAAGAAAAGGTCTTTCTTGTAAATCTAGGCAAGTGTGACCATATGTATTTGATTTCAGAGATTTCACTGAAAGCTACCTAGAAGAGAAAAAAGTGAGAGAAATAAATTAAAAAAAAACCATTAGGAAGCATATCTGTAACCTTTCTACACAGGAATCTCTAGAGTCTGTTAAAGGTAAGATTTTATCTATGGGAAAGGACATTCTCCCTCCTCTCTGTGCTGTCTGGTGACCATTGTTCCTCAGTCACTGTGTCTCGTGACTAAAGGGGAGAAAAAAGATCATTTTAGTAATATTAATAAGGACTATATAAACAGGGAATATGGGCTATTAGTATGTGCCTGAACTGCCTTTTGGAGGGCATATTAAGACTGTGGTTAAAACTGGTTTTGCTGTCCATCCTCATAGCCAGGAAGATCCTTGATACAGTTACAGATTATCCTCAGAAGAAAATGTGCTTGGTCATCACCAGCAGGAAAATGTGGCAGCAGGACACTATTTAGATGGCTTAGTATGTATATGCAGGTGGAGCAGTAAATGATGTTGCAATCCTCTTGTCTTTCTCTTCATCCAAGTTCTTGAAAGTTCAAGTAATAAAGGCACAATTTATTCAATGAATGACACTTTAAATGCTACTTTTAAAAGGCAACTTGTGTTTTTATCGTATAAAAAACCAAGGGCAATTCATTTTCAATAACAAATCTAAAATTTAAGTTTAACATTTGCAATGCACATATTATTGCACTGCTTGTCTTCTGAACAAAGTCATAATTCCTTTTTACTGAGACACTAAAAATAGCTGTGGCTGTAATATGTCATGAGTCATAAATCAATAAGAATGTTCTGCAAGACATTGTATTGATTTAGTGCAATTAAACTAAAACATCTATTTTGGATTTCTTGGGTGCATGAAAAGGGTAGTGCTTTTGTCAATGGATTGTCTTTTGGATAAAAGATTTGTTCACTTCTAGGCTGATATTATTGAAGAAGGATATTTGTTGTTTTGCATGTTTGCCTATCTTAGGAAATAAGGAGATTTGGTTAAGAGGAAGGCACTAAAGAGAAGTGTTTTAGGCATTAAAAGGAAGTGTTTAGTCAAACACATAATAAATTCTTCATTTAAAGTGCAAATATAACAATTTTTAAGGTGCATGGCATCAGTGATAGAAGTATTACCTGAGTAGTGTTTATACAATCAATGTACAATTGAAAATGTGACACCATAGAAGTACGTTAATCTAACTTCTTCTTTTCAAAAAAGTGAGAGAAGCCACTGACACCATGTGGAAAACTTGGAAAGTGCCTGTGACAAAATAATTTCCAACTTGGTGGCCTGTTCTATCTTTCTTTCTGACTCATCCACTGTTAATGAGACAAGGTGAAGAAGGAATGGTTTTCCATCAGTCTGCAGTCTTTTAAAGGTGAAAATGCTGTTCCTTGTGCTTAAGGCCACGTCCATCACAAAAACCCATGGAGTAGGGATGACTGAGTTGGATTAAAAGGATTCATGTCAACAAAATCATACTGTGTGGTTTGCAAACCTGAGAGTCAGGGGAGGCTGTTAACGGCAGAATACACAGCGCTTTGAGGATAAAGGTGGGCCAAGTGTGCCTGTATGCATTCTGTGTCTGATCATAATAGCTAATGCGTCTCTTTCTGGGTCAGGGCCCCCACTGTAGCAACAAAACCCTGTAAATACAGACAAAAATGTTCCTTATCTTTTGGGGAATGGGGAAAAAAATATCAGTATTATCTTCTTTCTCAATATATTTTTATGTCTAATGATAATGTTTCTGAGAATAAATCTTCCTCCTCACCAAATTTCACAGCAATATTTAGATCATCACATTACATAAAACAGAATTTAGTTTTACCTTCAGAAAGAGAATCTTATCAGATAGGAAATGAACTATAGGCAAGCTATAGGAGAGAAAGACACTCTTTCAGAATTAAACTTTTTCATTCAATATTCCTAGAAATAAAAATGTCCCAAATAATGTACTAGGAGAGGCAAGAAGCATAAATACACAGGGAAAATGACTCAGACATTGTTTTGTCTTAATGGTATGGTTTTGGAAGCACAGAAACACTATCAGCTTTCTAATGGTACAGTTTCTCAAGAAAGATATTCACCATAGCCATCATAAATGAAACTTTTGTTCCTTCTCTTTCTGAAGGATATGTTTAACAGAATTATGATGTACCATTCCTATTTGTGACAAAAACATTTGAATGGATATTTGAGAGATTTGTTAAGACATTCAATTCAGCTGGAAAAGTAAAAGCTGTATTAAAAATTCTTTGACTTCATTAAACTTTTTCTTCAGTGAAGTGCTTCTGTTTTGCTCCAGTGTGCATGGTGTGTGATTTAAAATTAGGATTTCATTCATTTTTCTATGTAATTATTTAAATTGTCTGCTTTCATTATTGAACTCATTCATAATTAAGTGAGACCCATTAGGGTCTTCTACAGTGCTGTCATTAGCAAATCTGGATTGTTGGATCCCTTTTCTTCAATTAATTACTTATATTTTTGTGTATTATTATTATTATTATTATTATTATTATTATCCTTGAAAAAAGTGTTTAATTAATAAAATATATTATGAAGCACCAAACATTTCCACAGATGCATTGACCCATTCACTTAATTTCCAGTTTGTTTTTCAATAAATTTTTGTTCTTTTAGAAAATCTATTTATTACATCACAAGATTATTTAAATAAAAATGCTAATTAATGAAGGAACCTGATAACTTTTATGAAGAAAACTGAGAAATAAATTTGATGTATAGGTCAACATTTCACAAGTAGGTCAGCAGAAACTAATAATGAAAAGTGCTTATACACTTAAAATATGCAGTCACACATGGAATAAGGGCACACAGGTGTTCAATATCTTATGTGAGATCATTCAACATCTCTGTGTAGACTTACGGTCTAATCTGTCAATGATTTTGGTGTTTATTGCTATTCAGTGTTTCTACTGCTTATTTAAAACGTGTTCTGTCAGTGTGCTTGTACTCAGGTATGTGTCGCATAAAATCATAGCAGTCTCAACAAACCTGTGATTGAAGCAGCTGTGTAATAAAACAGTATCTTGGTTTTTAGAGCATATTTTTGTGTAGCAGCAATAAAAGTACTGATGGAATAATCTTACAGCATTGTGACATTCACACTATTTTCAGTGGTCACGTTTTGTTCCCATTTAGGCTCCAGTCTTCCAAGAGATGGTTATTTGGAAGGACACTTACACCTAATCAGATCCCTATTAAAAGACTTAAGAAGTCCTCAGAGGTCCAGAAGCCTGTCGAGCTGTGGGCAAATGCAGAAGCAGGGCCTTGTTGAACAAACCCAGGACCAAAATGAACACCAATAATTTTTATTGTATTTGCTTTAACAATTTGGGAATTTTCTAACTGCATATATTTGTGGCACTTGGAATTGAGGACACTAAGGAGGAGATTCTCTTCATTTTGCTGCATGCAATTGTTATTTATAATTGTTTTGGTGTATTATCTACTCTCCCTGTCTTTAGTAAGTTGTTTTTTCAAGAATATTACCTATTCCTGACCTGGTCTTCAAAACATCACCTACTTTTCATTTTTCCAGTAGGTTTTAACTTACATGTTGTGTTTATAGCTCTGTTAAAAAACAACTTCATAGTAAATTGGAAAATGATACTGCAGTCATTATTGAGTCCTTGTGGCCTTAGAAGCATTTCCTCTGTAACCTGTAAGATATGAAAATTCTAACGACCTAGATAAGCACTTCAGTAATACCACCATTAAAGGACTCCAAAGATCTGAAGGTCTGCTTGGAGACCTACCATTTATGTCTCCTTATTACTGCTACATAAGAAGTTAATCCTTGCTCCTCATAAGTTACTTAGGGAGCTTGGGCTTTTATTATAGAAGCAACTAAAATGTGAGCAGGCAGCCAAATCCTATGACTACACAGAAAATTCCATGTGTTGGTATGAAAAAATGTATGCTGAATTACTCAGGACCATAACTTCTATACCATAACATAATATTTAAGATGTTTTTACTTGTATATGAAAGTAATATTGTCTCAACTATTAAAAACAAAAACTAAAAACCAGAGCTTTTTCCTCTTCCTACATCAGTTGAAGCAGCATGTTTTGACACATTAAGTGACTTTAAAAAACCACAGGCAAAGGGTATGAAGGAGGTTCCACACACCATCAATCTTATTTCCAGCTAAAAATACCTGATTAAATGGTAGGGACATAGTGTTTGGGAAAGTCTGACAATTTTTGTGTCAGTTGCATGAGTTAGAGTTAGAAGATTCATGGAACTTTGTGAAGGAGACAAGGCACTACAAACTAAACAATGACATAAAGTCTCTCTGTTTCCTTTGACCAGTTACCTTTCAACTTTCCAGCATAAACCATTTCCTACATCCCCATTGCAAGCTCCAGACTCCACTGCCCCATTCTTCAGGTGCCTATAAAGCAAAACTTTGGTATTTTCTTCCTTGTGTTAGCTGCCTGTGTTAGACAGCAAAGGAAGACTCACTACTTTGTTCCTTTTTAGCCCACAGTTCCTTATCTTCAGCAGCTGTGCTGGGTTGACCTTGTCTGAATGTCAGATGCTCATGGAAGCTGCTCCATCACTCTCCTCCTCAGCTGGGCAGCAGTGGGGAAAATAAAGTGAAAGGCTTGTGTGTCAAGACCAAGACAGGGACAGATCACTCACAAATTACCTTCATGGGCAAAACAGACTCAGCTTGGGGAAAAAAAATAAATTTATTGCCTGTCAAATCAGAATACAATAATGAGAAATTACCCCAAATTTTTGCCCCCACTATTCCCTTCTCCCTAGGCTTAACTTTATTCCTGAAATTTTTTATCTCCTCCCACACACCAGTGCAGCAGAATGGGGTTGTGGTCAGTTCATCACACATTGTCTCCACTGCTTCCTCCTCTTCAGGGGGAGGACTCCTCGCACTCTTCCCCTGCTCTAGTGTGGGGTCCCTCACATAGGACTGTGGGGTCCTCACATAAGGACTGTCCTCCTTGAACTTTTCCAATATGAGTCCTTCCCACCAACTGAAGTTCTGCATTAACTGCTCCAGTGTGGGTCCTTTCATGGGGTGTAGTAACTGAGGCACAGCCAGCTCCCATGTGGTGCCTCCTGGGGTCACAGGTCCTGCCAGCAAACCTGCTCCAGCATGGACTTCCCATGGGGTCACAGGTCCTGCCAGGAGCCTGCTCCAGCAAAGGCTTCCCACAGGGTCACAGCCTCCCTTGGATGTCCACCTGCTCTGGTGTGGGGTCCTCCACAGGCTGCTTCTTCATGGGCCTACATGGGCTGCAGGGGCACAGCTGCCTCACCATATTCATCATTGTGGGCTGCCAGGCAATCTCTGTTCCAGTGCTTGAAGCACCTCCTGCTCCTCCTTCTGCACCGACCTGGGTGACTGCAGGGCTTTTTCTCTGACATATTTTCACTTCTCTCTTCACTGGCTTCAATTACCCCTGTACAGCAACTTTTTCCCCCCTTCTCACAGAAGCCACCCCTGTATACCCCACTACCAAAATCTTGCCACTCAAACCAATACAGCAGCTCTAATCATGATCTGTAGGAGCATCTCCCCTTTCATTTCTCCTTGGACTGGGCACACCAATTTTCCAGCCCACTTCCCCACAGGGTGTACTCTAAGACATACATGAAAGGAGCAGGTACTTGGTATTGCTGGAGCAGCATATATCAGTATACTGAGGAATCCACGGTAGCCCACCTTCCCTCTAAATCTATTACAAACCACGATTGTTCACCAAGAAACAACTTGGTGGTTGTTCAGACAAGGCCAAAATTTGATACTTGGAGTGGCTGTGGCTGTTGTGTCTTGGTGGCTGCAGGCTTGTATTACACAGATCTCAAACATGTTTCCAGAGCTTTCTGCATCAGTGTTGATGTGCACAGAATTATATCCTTATCCAGGCTTTAGACACACCCTGGCTTTAGGTGGTTCTGGGTTTTAATACACTGTTCTGTATGTCAGCCCTCATAGACCATTTCCAAAGAAGAACAGGTAGCTTCTGCAGGCCAAATGAGTTATTGGAAGATTGCTAAGGACTGTGAAAAACATCTGCAGAAGGAGATAACTTCTTGTCATTTTATTATTTGACCTGGACATTGGTATCAAGTTACTATTCTTCATACTGAATTTAAAAGAGACATTTACAAATAAAACCAAGAAAATTGTATTAGAAAAATATGCTGAAAAGTTTTCTGCACATCTGCTTTCACTAGTGACTGATTTCAGTAATTAGCAGCTAACATACAGATCCATATTTGTGTCTTCAGATATCCATGTTTAACCAAGTATTAATTAATTAAATATGAACATAATTTATTGTGTTGATTTCAGCAATATTCTCCTTATCGCATTGGTATCAAATGAGTAAAATTTGAAATGGGAATGGAAATTCCAAGACTTTTTTATTCTAATGAACTTCATTTTACTAATTTAAAATTGCTAGTTTCAGTATTTTCAGACATTGGAAAAACTGAGTCTGATAAACACACTGAAATCAAGGCTCAACTTAGTATTCCTGCATACAGGTTCAGGTGTCTGAAAACATATGTTTATATTTAAATATGGCCTAATCTGTTATAATCTGATAAAGTTTCCAAATCCCATGTTTTGCCAATCATGCAGAATTAGTGACTTTTTTTTTTTTAAATCATGGCTTAAACTAATTATTGAAAGCTACTTTTTCTTTATGGGATCCTTTTAAGGCTGGCCATTGTTTGTGCAGCAAGACCCTAGCCTGCTGGTACTTAGTGGCAGTAACTCAGTGCAGATGACTGGGACAGCTCAAGTCCACAGTTTAAGCTGGTTCAAGAGGGCTTTCAAGGAAGAGTCACTTGCTTCCTGCAGTCAGATTTGTGCTTTCCTTGGTCATTTGACATCTCATATTTGATCCAGAGGAGGTACCCAACTGCATCTATGCTGATTTAGCAAGAGCAAGCACTACTGAGTTTATGTTGCTTTTAAAACAGGTTAGACTTGCAGAAAAATACCTGGACTGCCAGTGCCTAACCTGGGGAGAAGAAAGCACCTCCCATTACAATTAAGCTATCAAAAATATTTTGACATGTTTGAAATGAAAATGTGTGTTAGAACAGGATCAGCAGCCTGTGTCAAATGGTTATGGCATCTTTGATCTGGTACTAGAAACGCTAAAGCTGGATTTACTTTATCACTGGACTTCATCTGGGAGTCAGCAGAATCATCCACATGGGAGTTTTCTGTTTGAAAACCCAGACAAAGACACTGACATCTGTTTTTTTTCCACTTGTAATGCCACCAACTTTTATTTTCTAATAGCTGATGTTAACACATTTACACAGTAAGTAAAGAAATTTATAGAACCTATATTTATCATATATTAAATTGAACTCCTATAGATCTAGCAGACTAGAATTGCTGCAAGTCATTCCAGTCCATTGGATAAGTACATAATTACTTACATTATTTAAGAGACAGAGATAAACATATAGTAGAGGTATCAGTGAGGAAGGTCTTTAGCTGCTCTGAATTGTTACAGATTTCTATGGAGAACATTTATAGTAGCTTAAGTTTTAATCAATATTATGCATGTATTTATGGTCTAGACTGTTGTACTACTTATGTTAAATGAATAATAATGCCATTGAGGCAAATACTAAAGAGGAAATTATCTTTAATTTTATTGTGTGAAGAGCAGATCTTTACCTGTGCTTAATACTATTGATTTTAGTGAGAATATATATGAATTCTTATTCAGTTATTCTTTTCCTTAAATGTTTGCCAGAACTGCTTTTATTAGATGCGACCTAAATTAGAGATTGTGTAGGCTGTACAAAAGGCCTTTTTTTTTTGGTCAATTTTGTTGTAATTCTGACAGTTTTGAGTTTCTACACTTAGAAATCAGCATTCTTTCCTCCTAATGCATATTTATTATACAAAAAAAATGGGATTCAGCTAATCCTATTCATTCTCAATAGAGTTAAGAGGACTTAGTGAGTCAAGTTACTCATTCTTTAATATGATGCTCATTAAACATGAAATCCAACAAAGTTAAAATAGACATCGCTGACCATGGGTGAGATACACCCGTGAGCCATAGTCTTGCAAATTCTTTTTCTCCTTCTGGATTCTTTTTCTGAGATCTTGAGGCAGCTCGTGTTACCTACCATGACATGCAGTTGCTAGAATCTGAAATGAGATGAGTTAATGGCATTGCATTATCTCCTGATGACAAATCCATTAGCATATGTCACTGCTCTCACTTATAATTCTAGTCTGCTTGTTTGGTGCTCATTGCAAAGGAAAATATGCAAGTTTTATACTTCCATTTCTTTACAAATGTTTTGCATAGCTTTATAAGGCTGAGCAATGCATTCAAATGAAGGGCTAATTTGTGTGTTCTAATGGCTATACATAGATTTGTTGTCTTAAATTATTTAAAATCTTCTTTGTCAACTGGAATGACCTACAGTATATAATTCATAATTGTATTAATTATGAATTGCATGGGTTATTTTACTCTACTAAAATGAAATATTTAGATAACTATTCTATACTCTTCTTGAATAATTGCTTTGCAGCAACCATATGCAGCATACAGAGGCAAATTTTTATTGTGTTTTACTCTTTGTTAAAAGATTTGGGATGGCAGAAAGAAGCCTTCCTGGTCCCCAACTTTACTGATCCTCCCAGGACAGGGGTCAAGGCAGGGCAGCACTGCAGAGCCCTGGAACAGCTGGGCATTCCCTAGGATGTGATGAGTTAGATTAAGTTGGCCCTTCAGGGTGGTGTCACTTATGGAAATCACTGCTCAAACACAGGGCAGCACTGAGCTGGGAAGAAGCACAACAGTTGGCAGACACCATAACCTGTCTAGCTGTTGGGTTTAAATTCTGTTCTTTGCCTCCTGAATTCAGTGCAATAGGCAGGAAAGATTTGTGCTGAGAATTAGGAAAGAGATTTGTCAGACTTTGGTGAGACAAGGGCCAGCAGTGAGGGAGAGCAGGAAATGTGTTCAATGCATAATAGTTGGAAAAAATGCAAAGGGAAGATAAAGTGGGAGAAATGAAGTCAAAAATGGATAGATAATTGTCCTGGGTGGAGGCAATAATGGAACATTGATCTTTTGAAGTGAAGATCAGGAGTCTGTTAGAAACCATAGGTGGGGAAGAAGTTATTATGGTCAGAGTTAGTTAAAGTAGGGGACATAACTGCATCAACTTAGGAGCAGGGTATAATTACCTTGCCAGAATACCAGTCAGTGAAAATAACTATAAAATATTGTGTGAAATTAATAAAATAAATTGGTTGAATAGCAGACTTAAACAGTATCTTTAACCTAATTACATCAGTGGACATGGGAAGAGCTGTCTATTTTAGCTGGACTTCTGTAAGGCCTTTGACACAGTCACCCATATCATTCTTTCTAAACTGGAGGGATATGGACTCGATAAGTTCAGTGGAAATGGTTGGATGGTTGTATCCAGTGAGTAGCGATCAATGGCTCCATGTCCCAGTGGAAATCAAGTGCTGTCCCACAGGAGTCCATATTGGCACCAGTACATTTAATATCTTCTCCAATGAAACAGACATTTGCAAATGACACCAATCTGAGTGGTACAATTGACAAGCCTGAAGGAAGGGATGCCAACTCAGAGGCAAGCTTGAGGAGTAGCCCATGGGAACTTTGTAGTGTTGAACAAGGCCGAGTGCCAGTGCTGCACCTGGGTCAGGGCAACTCCTGGTACCAATACGGGGTGGGGGATGAAGAGATTGAGAGCAGCCCTATGGAGAAGGACTTGGGAGTGCTGGTAGATTGAAAGGTGGACATGAGGTAGCAATGTGAACTCACAGCCCAGAAAGGCAACCCTGTCTTGGGCTGCATCAAAAGCAACATGGGCGGCTGTTCTGAGAGGGGATTCTGCCCCTCTGCTCCTCCCTGGTACAACTCTACCTGGAGTGCTGCACCCAGCTCTGGAGTAGTTAGCACAGGAAAGACATGGACCTTTTGGAATGGGTCCAAATTCACTCTGCCCCACCTTTCTGTGGTCCAGAGAAGGGCCACAAAAGGGATCAGGAGTCTGTAGCACCTCTCCTATGAGGACAGGCGGACACTTTTGTGGCTGTTTCCTCTGGACAAGAGAAGGCTCCAGGGAGACCTTATTGTGCCATTTCAACACTGGAGTCTTCATTTTGGGTGGAATAGTTAATTTTCTGCCTTGTAGTTGTCACAATGCTGTGTTTTGCATTTAGTATGAGAATAATTTTGATAAGACATTGATGATTGAGTTGTTGCTCAGTACTGTTTGTTCTAAGTCAAGGGTGTTTCTGTTTCCCAGGCTGTGTCAGTGAGCAGGTGCACAAGAAGCCCAGAGGGAGCATGGCCAGGACAGCTGACCCCAACTGGCCAAAGGGATATTCCATACCACAGAACTACACCATACCTACCACGCCCAGTATATAAACTGTGTGGAGTTGGCTGGAAGGGGACAATCACATCTGCATGTCACTTGCTTCTCTTAGGTTTTATTCCTCTCTCTCTTTTTGTTATCTCCCTTTTCATTACTATTATTATTGACACTTTTATTATTATATTTTAATATATTTCAGTTATTAAACTATTCTTATCTCAACCCATGGGTTTTACCTTTTTCTGATTCTCATCCCCACCCCACTGTGGGGGCTGGGGGGAGTGAATGAGTAACTATGTGGTACTTAGTTGCCAGCTGGTGTTAAACCATAACAAGGAGGCCTACCAGAAGGATGGGGATAGACATTTTATCAGAGCCTGTTGTGACAGGACAAGGGTTAATGATTTTAAACTAAAAGAAGGTAGATTCAGATTTGAGAAAAGGAAGAGTTGTTTTACAATGAGGGTGGTGAAATGCTGGCTCAGTTTGCCCTGAGAGGTGGTAGATGTCCCATTGCTGGAAACATGCAAGGCCAAGTTGGATGGGGCTCTGAGCAACCTGATCTAGTTGAAGATGTCCTTGGTTATTGTGCAGTGGACTAGATGACCATAATTTAAACGCTTCTTCTGATCCAAACTATTGTATGAGTCTACAAAAATAAGTGGTCTTTTGTGGAGACCAGTGAGCCCAATAAGCCAGGGTCCATTGTGGTCCCTTGGACGGACAGACCCTAAGTTGAAGACTAGCCCTTAGTTAGGGTGACAGAAAAGGCTTCTCCCAGGATACCTTGTGACATTGTGCAGATGCACCCCAGTTCTGCCTCCCTGTTTGGCCTGTTGGCCTCCCTGCCCCTTTCCTCCCCTATATGGTTATGTTCTGGAGGGTTCTCCTGTCCTTGTTCCCCCATCAGCCCTCATTCCTTGGCCACTCCTCCCCTGTTGTCCCATTGGCCCTTATACCCTGGCCCCTCCTATGTACCACCCCCAGGCCCTCAGCTCATTGGCCCTGATGCTCTTTCCACCCCTACCTTCCCTGTATAAAACTCCTGTACGCTCCCATTTTTCTTGGTCTTCGTCCCTAGAAACTTCCAGTGTGCAGGTAGGCGTTGAGATCCGCTGCTCTGTAAGCATCGACCACCGATGCTAATAAATGCTGCTGGGAACCCATACGAAGGACCCCTCCTGCCTCCATAGCCTGATTTCCAGTGGCTGTGCGTGCGAGAGTGGTGTGCCTTCTCCACCCCGACCAGAGCACCTTCCCCAGTGGAGAAGCTTGCAGGAAGGTTGCAGTGTCGAGCAGCCTGCGCCCGCGCTGCAATGGTCTTTTTATAACAAGATATTTATTATTTACTTTTTAACTTAACATGCTTTGAAATCTATAAATGAAGTAATATGGCCTATATGCACCCTGCCTAGCTTTAAGCATTTAACTGATGCATTAAATTAGATCAAATACCAAAGTTAAATAATGAATTAGGATTTAGTAAAGCAGTCATATTCCAGGAAGTGCATAAACTCCTTAAAAGAATCCAAGGAATGAATGTCTTAGCAGGAAGAATTTTCCCTCCTAACATATGTATTTCATTTTTATTGTCTTTCTAGGTATTCATGTTCTATAAATTTGTCTTTTCATTATATTAATTCTTACCGAGTGTTTCCTATTTTATAAGATTAATTGTTATGGCCTCATATATGTTAAATATCTACCAGCATAGGAGTTCAACTTGTTTAGCCAGCTTTAGCTGTCAAATTCCAATTTACACAGCTTCAAAATTTAGCACACACTTTTCAAGTTCTTTCCCTCTCCAGTAAAGGCCTTCAGGCAGAGAGAATACAGCAGTGGGGACATTTTATTCATTATTATTCACCCATTGTTCCTTGCATTACTCTTTTATGCTTTTCTTTTTCCACTCTAGTTCTCTTTCTCTTATTTTACAATGGGACCTGATGAGAATTCTCCATTTTAGGGAATCACGCCACGTTTTTTTCAAAGCTGGCCATGCAGTGTTTAAATTAATTGGCAATGGTTTATGATCTACCTTTTCTCAGTTGGGTTAAAGCAATCAGCACTGCTCAGTGTTATTATATAGGGCAAACACAGCACCATAAAAAGTACAAAAAATGCAAAGTGGCTTTAGACTGCAGACATAAAGAAGGGCAGGTTTCTATGTGTCTACCTCAATACCTTCAAACATTTAAATCTATCATTGTTTTATTTTGACCTTTGGGCCATGTGTTGGGTATTTTTAAGTTGTTCTTTTAAGTTAAGTTTGCATCAAATGTATTATTACAGTTTTCTTCTTATGAGTTCAAGATATTAGCTGCTTAGGAAATAAATTGTTACTAAATATTCTACAGATATAGAATGAGTAATTAGGCTTCCCTAGAAATACTTAAAAAAGGAAGAAAGCCCTCACTGCCACCATATGTAGAGACTGACAAAGGCAGAAAGGTGAATAACTTATCTGCTATCTCCATATTTCCAGGCTGGGGCCTTTTACATAGAAGCTAAGTAACATTTTACTGCCTCAAATTTTGAAAATTTTCTGAAGAAATCTGGGAATTTCCTAATTCCATATAAATCAGATTTTTGTACCCTCCATCTTGCATGGTGGTGACCAAACTCTTCATTTACTGACTTTGGTAGCTGAGAGCACTCAACATTTATTAGATGAAATCCTTTCTAATTATAAATGGGGAATGAGTCAGGCTGTTCCAGTCATGATAAATGAACCTGATTAAACATTTTGTTTCAAATATAGCACAGTGAAAAGGAAAGTTAGGAGTGAGTGGATTGAAGGGCTGCATAATTACCAGGAACAGAGCTCATTCATTTCAGGGAGGCAGCGTCAGTGCTGTGAGCTTTGGGGGAGAATTACAGGAAATACAGGTGCTTCACTGGAAATCAGCCTGGAAGATGTGTATTTAGCTTTCTGGCCTCCAGACACCCTCTGAGCTTTGTGTGGGTTTGCTGTACATGCCTCAAACTTTAAAGGTGAACTGAATGACTGCCAGTGACCAGCTCAAGCCTTGACTGGACCAGTCATGAAACTAATGCTGGAATTGCCAATGAGGTGCTTATGCAGGCTTCTGAGCAAAGCCAGCTGAAGCAGATAAATAAGAAAAGGAAGTTATTAGTAATGAATTATATTTAAATCTGTTCTGTACTTTGCCATATTTACACTATATTTTAATTAATTCTGAATTGTAAATGTCTGACTATAATTATTGATAGTTATTAAGGCAATTTTAAAAATCTAAATAATTTCTACTTATATTTCTGCCAGTGAAGGCCTGTTTTATAGTATTTGTCTTGATTAAGAAAATTAATTGTTTGCTTTTAAGTTTTGCAGGGCATTCTGATATATACTGTCAAATGAGTGGAGGAGTAAAAGAAAGAACAGATACATAATGGTTTAGTGTTTTGTTGAGATCTAATAACTAGAGGATTTTTTGTTACCTTGACTAAAATTTATAGAGCTGCTGGACGATGTTTGCTGCACAGGACTGAAATTTTAATTCCTTGCTGGGATTGTTTGCTGTAAGGGTTTTTTGCCATAGCTACACTGCAAGTTCAAATATGCAAACTAATATTAGTATGGCCACCCTGGGAACACTGCAAAGCTGACAATTAACATCTCCCATGTTTCAGATGAAATATCAATAGCGCAAAAATATGCAATCCCACAAGGATCCATCCATGGGCCTGACTATCTACATACACCATTAAAGTGTTGAGGCTGTTCAGGGGCTGCAGAATTAAGCATCTGCATCAGGATCAAACATGGGAGAATGCATGAGAACCTCTGACATTTTGCCAGTCATGGGCACTGCAGGAATCAGTGGCAGACTTCTGTTTCAAAGCACAGCTGCATTTCTCAGAACAAATGAAAACTTCTCATTAAATGAGGAGTGAAAATGAGGATACAGCAAATCTCACCCTGTTTTCATTTTCAAAATGTCTTGTTTTGTAGTTATTTTGTTTTTCATGTGGAGTTCTTGGGGTTTCCAGTAGAAATCTCTCTTGTCGTTTATTAAGTCTCACAAATTCAGTAAGCTGAGAACAAATAGTGGAACTGGAAACATCAGGTATATTTTATATTGCAGAATATAATAATAAGAATTCAGTCTTAATTTTTATATGACAAAATGCCATACAAAGATATAGAATCTTTGATTACTTTGTAAAATTATCCATTTCTACCTCCTGATCACATTTCAAGGACACATTTTTAATGATGCCCATTCCACTAAATTTCAAAGACTTCATGTACTCTTATATAACATAGAAGAATATATTCCATGTACTTTCAGAAGGATACTATAGGTACAAGGTAAATTAAAGAGGCATCAGTTTACTGTAGAGTAAAAAGCAAACACAAAACAACAATTTGCTTTTTCTCTTACAGAATAAATTCAAGGATGATAGTTTTGGAGACATTAAATAATCCAATTCCATATCTCTCTGGACATGCATGAACATTTTTATTTCAGAAATACAAGAAGTAATGAAAAAAAATGAATGTTATATTCTGCCTTCTTCAGAGCTGTATGATTTAGTAAAGACCTTTTTTAAGCTCTATTCATAAAACATATTGTACAAGCAGAATCTGTGAGCTGATACAGAATTCTGCACACTAGGTGTTGTCATTACACCCTATTTAACTGCTGAATGTGTTATTGAAAACTAATTATTTCTTCATCATTAGTGATTTTTTGTTTGATTTATTGTGGATAAAGTCACTCGGAGGCTGAAAATTTAAAGATTACATTTCTTTGTAGTAGTAACTCAATTAACATCTTTCAGTTCTTGTTGCTATCTAATCATTGTTTAAAATAATGAGAATTATCTACTATGTGTTGCAATTCCCCATAACTCAAGACTGATTACATTTGTCATATGTCCCCCACTCTTCTTGGGCTTTGTCTCTTAATG
This sequence comes from Picathartes gymnocephalus, assembly GCA_013390045.1. Taxonomy (NCBI): domain Eukaryota; kingdom Metazoa; phylum Chordata; class Aves; order Passeriformes; family Picathartidae; genus Picathartes; species Picathartes gymnocephalus. The sequence continues at coordinate 53,943 of WEKY01045493.1, read as the reverse complement.
TCTTCCTGGATTTAGCTCCTAAATCTTTAAAAAATGAGAGCTCATTAATAAAAGGTGTGCAAAGCATAATTCTTAGAATATTCTGGACCATGATGGCAAACTATAGTGCCATCTGAAATAAAAAATAAAAAAAAAGAGCACATATTGTCATTAATGTCAAGCAATCATTGTTCAAAGACAAGTCAACCTTCCAGTTTATTGACAGGAGTACATTAATAAAATTTCTCTTATAAAATTAATGGGCTGTAAAGGAGAAGACTGAGTGAATTAGGGAAGACACGTCTTATAAGTAGCAGAAAATGAACCAGGGAGCTAAGTGCATAGTATAAAATAGTATTTGGTAAACACTTATGGCATAGATTATCCCCCACTAATTAGCATGTCCTTAAAGCAAAGGAAATACTCCAGCTTTGCTCTCATCAAGATTTTTTTCCCAGGTAATTGTGTTGGAAGCCTCATGCTCTTTGAATTCTTCACTGATCTAAGCACTGATCAGGAGTTGCTGCTGACACTTAAGAGGAATGAAATTTAGTCAGAGGATTAAAAGGATTGGAAGGTGGTTTTAATTATTCAGAGAATGAGGATCTGAAATGAGTTTCCAAAGTAAGGGTCAAGAACTTGCTAGCTTTCATCTGAAGGCTTGATCACATGATGTTCAGGGTTATTTGGCAGGGTGTACTCCAGCAGGAGGCAACTGGATTTGAGGACATGAGCTATTTCTCTTTTGGTAGGAGTTGGTCTGCCTAAAGGCCCTCTTCTCTTGAAGGAACCCTGGAGTCCTTACATTAGGAAAGATATGGTAGAAAAATGTTGTCATTATCCTTTCCCCGTGGCTGCCTGAGAGAACCTCCCTAGATGTAGTCACACTGGCAACATAAAGCCTCAGGCTATAGGCACATTTTGATATAAAATTCCTTGCCTTCCCCCTGGAGTTACAGTTCTGTCACCAAATCAAGAAAAGGCACCATTAATTACTGAGGTTTATGTCTCTTTCTCAAATATGTACCATGACTGGTTTTGGACACCTCCAAATTATTCCTGGTTCTTTGTGGTAGCAAGATTTTCAGTCTTTTATAGTGGAGGAAATCAGGCAAAGAGATTTTTCAGTAGGATTTAATGCTCTGCCTTTTGTCCTGGTAAGACAGGATTTTTTCAATGACAAATAAACACTGTCTCCAAGATCAGCCAGAGTGGCAGAACTCTCTGCTCAGTTGTAGCATTATCTGTGGTAGCTACACCACAGTAGCTCATGTCAGAGGTAGTTTTGCAGAGCAGAGGATTTTTTCAATGGACATACCTGGGAAATCAACTTGACTTTCTTGCCCAGTTGTCATTAGCTTTTTTGAGTCCCCAAGCCACTGCCTCATTTCAGATTTGTACCTGTGCTTTGAGTATATTGAGACATTTTGCAAACATATGCCCTGAAAGCAGTGGAGAAACTGCCAGTGATCACATGGCTTCCTTAGTTAGTGAAAAAATGGTGAAAAGTAACTGAGACTCCAATCAGCTGTGATTGTCAACACCTCCTTCAATGTTGGCAACGTACTGGCAATGCTAAAACAGTCTATAATCTGGCAATGGCTCAAGAAAATATCACTCTAAACTGGTAGTCTTGCCAACTGTTATCCTAGTTCTAATCTTTTCTACTTCAGTAAGGTTTACCTCAAAAACTCAAGAACCTTTTGAATATATTTTGATTAGACCAATGCATAGTCTTTTAACAATTAAGGACAAATATACATACTTTTAGGTCTATAGCAGATTTTACCCTGCTTCATCAAGAGATGTTAATATGCTTAGAGGAGCTAGCAAACAAAGCTAAATTGAGCTGATTCTATTATCTCTTCCTATTGAGATGAGTGGTTGTTTCCTCTTGCCAGTCATGCTCATGTCAGTGTCCCTTTACCAGGTCCCATTTTTCTGAACTTTTCATCTCTTATAACAGAATCCTACCCTGAAACAGAAACCCAGACAGTATTACTAGGAAAAAATTCTTGCTTTTAAGCAGTATTCACCTGCAAATTTGGAACCATGTTTGTTTAGCATTTTTGGTATAAATATTTGCATGAATGCATGTGTGTATCTGAATAATGTCTGTCTGTTTCTCTGTCTCGCATGTGGACATAATTTCTGATTGTTGTCCTCTTTTCTCCTTAGTTGTCATCCCTTTCTACCCTTGTATCTCAATACCTAAATAATTGTAGCTTCCTCATAAAATCCAGTTCTATCATCATAATTAAAATATCTCAAAGCTAAATGCTTTGGTTTTGTCTTCACTGATTGAAATATGACTATTTCTGCCAGGTGTATTCAAAATCTCTAACTTTCCTTCACTCCTGGAATCCCTCAATGGGAAAGCATGGGGAAGGATGTCTTCATTATCTCTTTTTTATCTGCCGTGCGCAGTCCTGCTGTTCTAATGTAAGTGTGAAGGCACCATGAAGGATCTCTACACATTCTTGATCAAAGAAAATTCAGAACAATTTGATTTATGCACATCCAAATGTTGTGGAATTTTGTGGGAAATGTCAGCAAAGTCAGGAAACTTGCTATCTGCTGAAAAATTCTGAGGAAGTGAGGAAACTGTGCTTTGAGAGATGGGGGGGGTTAAATTTAGGAGACATAAAAGAAGATGTTTCTATCTTTGCTTTCTGCCACAACTTTGTTAAAGATTATAGTTCCAGCAGAAGTTGAAGCAGGGGCAATAGTCTTGTGCTGATTCCTCCGTCACTGCTATTCACAGTCCTATACTCTGTCCTAAAACACCTTAAGCTGAGATTTATGTTAATACCATCCTGTGAGTGGCAGTGCCTGGGAAACTGGTATGTGTTTCTTCTGACACGACTATTTTGGGACTAGTAATTGCTTTCAGAGCACAAAGTGGACTGAAAGTACTGGTATCACCTTCCCCTGTCTCAGATCTATCCAAGACAGACTGTCAGTGTCCAGCTGCAGTCTTTAAAAGTCAAAAAAAGAATTAATGGGAAACTAGAAGGTCTTCAGTTTGGCTTGCATATTTTTAAACTAGCTTTGTTAGTCATTTATCAGTGACTAATGTGTTGTTCTCCTTAAATCAGCTTTCGATATATGTGGCCATGCTGCCTTCATATCATCAGAAAGATGATGGAACATCTCCACATTGCACAGTATACTTGTCACACAGATTGTTTCTGATGCTTTCTGTATTGTTATGACCACTAAGAACCTTCATACATAGAAAAAGCAGTTTAGATGACGGGATATTTTGTTTGTTTGTTTTTTGGGGTTTTTTTTGTTCCTATTCAATTTGCACCAATTTGTTTTACCAGCCTGGTGTGTCACTCTGGTGTTCCCCATAATTGCCTTGCCTGGAGAAGCTGAATCACGTGCTGAAGGTCTGATGCCTTATTGTTACATATGTGTGAACAGCTTGAAATGAATACAAATACTAAAGGATTTCACATAGCTCCTGTTTCCAAAGAAACCAGCTTCTTGTTGTCTGGGCATGTTCAAAGAGGATAGGTCAATTGTAAACTAAGCATAAACCTTGCTGTGGCTTCATGCTGAGAAAACAAACAAGTAAAAAACCCAAATTATGATAGAAAAGCTAATTGTAAAAGCAAAGCTTTAAAGAAAATTCTTTTAACACTTGGATGGGTGAATGGTTGAGAAGGTGTCTCCAGGGATAAAAACAGAAGCTTATGGGAATGTCCTCACTTTTCTGAGTTTCTTTGATTAATTCCCTTCCTTTTTCCTTTTTCTTTCCTCTACACAGCATTTTGAATTGGACCAAGGAAAGGAAAGCTGGGGCAGGGTGATATATGTCTTGAGAACTTTAATGTGTACATGTAGCTCCTTTTTCCATACTTTCATTATGGGAGACAGCATTTAAAAAACCTTTTCTGGCAAGTGTCTTTTTCTGTGAGATTTAGATTTACATTTATCAGCATTATCTTGCTTCACCCACATACAAAAAGACCTAGTTTTAACCACCTAAAATCCTGGGGTTCAGGTCCCTTGATTCTGCCCCCAGATCAGCCAGACATTTCATCCACATCCTAACAAGGACAGCAGTGACCAAGGTCACGTTTGGGTTGCACATTAGAGGAGCAGGACTGCTAAATGGCGGGATGTAAGCAAGGGCAAGCAAGTGTTAAGGAAATGACTGATCTCTAAAGCTTTCCTTTTACTTCAGTGGGTTCAGTACAACAGTCTGTAGTTCAGTACAACAGTCTGTACTGCAGTATTGGCTAGCAGGTACTGTCATTAAGAGCTATTCTTCATTTGAAGGCACAACCTTCAGGAAATATTAGCTCTTGCAGGGAATTAGCACAGATCAGCACATATCTCTGCTGCCTAGGAGAAAAGAAATAAACAAGTCATTCAACTGAGAGACAGAGTATAAAAATCTTATTTGATCTGTATGTTTATCCTGAATTCCCACTCAGTCTACCCCAGATATAGACACGTCTGTCTCCCTTAGTCCACATTCACTCTTTCAATATCGTTAGTTCTTCTAGCCCTCTGGGTTGAGTTTCACACCCCAGTATGATTTCCAGTGCATTCTTTCCTTTCCTGGTGATGGAAAACCAATATGAGCCTGTCCCTTTCCAGCATTTCCATTTGGGCTGAGTAGTGAAATCACTTCAAATCTGTCTGGGATGACAGGATACCACTGACAGAGCAGAAAATCCATGAGGAGACTTTACAGAATCAGAATTTAAAAGGGACCTCTAGAGGTCATCTGATCTGAACCCCTGCTCAGCAGAGCCAGCCAAGTTGCCCAAGACCATGGCCAGATGCCTTTGACTTACTCCAAGGATGGAGACTCCACAGGCTCCCTGGGCCACCTGTACTAGTGCTCAAACATTGGCTGCAGGAAGAACAGCAGCAGCTGGTCCTCCAAGTCCAAACCAGAATTTTTAAAGTCTTATTCTGATCACAGTTAACTGTAAATCTGCTGAAGTGGAGAAAGTGGCATTTCACTTATACTGGTGTTAATAAGATCAAAATCTGCCCTGAGGCTCTTATCCTTACATAGATGTCTTGCAGGGAATGATGTGTTCCTTAAACAGCAAAAATTACGATTATTTTTTTGGTTGTGCTTTGGTGGGGGATAGGGAGTAGACAAATGTAGAAGAGGTTATTTAGAATGAAATAAAGCAGTAATGTACCTCGAGCATATTTCTGAGGTTTCTTTATAGCAAATACTTCTTTTCCTGATATTAAAAAAAATAATCTTAGCAACATGTGTCAGTTGCCAACCTATTTTTCTTCTATTTAGAAGCATGAGTCACTAATGGAAAGACTTAAATTAATTTATCTAAATAAGCATTCAAAAGTTGTTTTCAAGTCACCATTCATTATGCTTAATTTTGCAGGGATAAAAAAAAAGCAAACACCAACAAAAAACAGTATCCAAAGTTGCTGTAATAATTGAGTGGAAACTTTTTTATTTAAAAATAAAATAACTCTTATTTGGAGAGGCCTATTTTTACTGATCTGTTTTGACTGTCTAGTTAAATGGCCTAGCAATTATGAAATTGTTGTATTGCTAATCAATTCATTATTGGTACAGACTTTCCTCTTGAGAATAATCTCATGTCCTTGGTGACATTTGCAAAGCACAAAGGAGTACACTGAAGATGAGTAACATTCAATACTTGTATGAAGATTATAATATGCCAAGAAATGCAAGTTGTATATTTTACTTGGTGTAAGTGGAATCTCAGACCTTGATGCTCAAGGCTTTCAGTAAATTCTCAGAAATTTTTTTATGAGGTATTTGTTTTGTATCTAGATACTTTATCAACACTAATTTGCACTTTCAATGACCTAATTATCTTAAATAAAATACAGCATTATGGTAGATGAATGAAAGTTTATCTCACCCATACCATCTTTCATACTGCATATTTCTGCAGTTCTCTATTCTGTTAGTTCTGTTGCTATTTTTCATATAGCTTTCCCCCTATTTTAGCATTCAGTTCTTTACCAAGATTTGCTTTTATCCATATTCCAATTTGCTCAAGACAAAGCTGTATTCAGAAGAGAGCATCTTTTGAAAAAAAGACATATGGGCACTTTCACGTGCCAATATGTCTATCTAGAATGAAATTATTCCTTGCTTTTAGGATATATTGCATTTTTATTCTATGATTTTTTTTAACAATAGAAAGATACTTTTCAAATATATTTTAATAGATCATGCTAAGTATGTCCTATCAACTTAATTAAATCACTGATCCTAATGCAGTACATTTCAGCTATTTTTGAATTTGTCTTTTGAATGTTATCCACTAAGGATTTCTAAGATCTGTTTAAAGTAGATATTATATCTATTTTAGAAACTTAGATCCTTGCAAAGTTCAAACAGTTAATTGGTCCTGTGCCTAGTAACAAATAATATATTATTTGCAAGTTCACATTGCAAGGCTGAATGATGTGAACCCATAGATTCATTTTTATCCCTGTGCATTTGTGCTGAAACAACGAAAGACATTCTGAATATATTTGCTGTATGACAAAATAAACCTTAGCTGCTTCAAGAAATGTTCCTGAAAACCTGCCATTGCTCACATTTCCTTATCATCCTTAAAATTTAGATTCTGTACTTATCTTATTTAGATTTAATATTTAAACCACTTCATGGTGAACTGGGAAACCCAAGTTTCTCTAGAAAAGCTGAAGTACTAAATAGAGCAAGAGGCACTGGTGAAGCCTGCAAGGCTTTTTTTTCTTTTTTTTTTTTTTTAAGTTGGAAAGATGGGAACAGGAAATTCTCTCTCTGAAGGTCTTTGTAAGGGGTCGTGGACTGGAGTGAAAGGCATGTATGGAAGTGTCATTTCTTCCTAGAAAACTTATAAGTGATAGAGTAAACATTGTCAGGCACATTATTTTCCAGGACCCTTCCTTTTCTTCCTCCCTTCCATTTGCCCATATTGTGGATCAGTAAGGCCATAGGATTTCCAAGTAGAATTTTCTCCTAGAAATAGAGTATTCTCCTTGGTTCTGGAGTGGTGGGCAGGAGGACAGGTCCTTGGGGGTCTCATCACGGAGGGCACTACACCCCCATCAGATTCCCCAGGAGAAAGCCTGAATCTTGACTGCTTCCTGAGTGGACCTCAGAGCAGACCAGCTGGAGGGACAAGGTGCACAAGCACATTTCTCTCTTCCATAAACTCATTTCTCAACTGATTTATCTGATAAATATTCCATAAAGTTTTAACATTCTATCTAATTTCAAGGTTCAGCAGCACAATCTTATGTTTATTTTTCACTACGCTCCATAATAAGCCCTATCCAACTCAGGAAAGTCTTAAGAAACAACTTCTAAAGCATTCTTGAAGAACATCTGCAGAGAGTTCAGGATAGCTTTTTGTTCAAAACAGACATGTTGGAGTTCTTTTGGCTAGATGATTCCCTTTCAGGCTGAGGTACTGTAGGATGCAGTGTGGCAGATGACAATTTAGGGCACAGGCTTTCTGAGCAGAACAAATGTAGCTTATTTGCAGTTACTATCTATTTTTTCAGAAATACACTCAGTGAGAGCAAAATTATTTGAGACTGTAGTTCAAAACAGTAGTTTAGTATGTCCAATTGTAACAGTCCACATTTTAATGCATTCTATATGAGAAGAATCTAGTGAAATGACACTACTGTATCAGTAAAAATAAGATCTAAGTCCAACTGTCATATGCTTACTTGTTTAGTTGAAATGAAGTTATCATCAAGTATAAATTATCCTATCAAACAGCAACCTTCCTTCACTGACTTCGATGAGAATTTAATAAGAAATCTTTTTTTTTTGAGAGAGAAAAATTCAAGTTTCCTGTGAAGCTCATGATACTTTGTAGTCATTCTGTACTGCTTATTTTATATTGATTTCTTTATAACATTCTTTGAAAAAGGTGTCTATTTCAGGAGTTGCTTATTCCCTCCAATGTCAGAATTGTTTAGAGATGCCCATGTGCATCAGAATATTATTATACTTACAGCAGTTGCTCTGAAATGTACATATATTTGGAGAGAAAATTCCTACATTTTTTGTAGGAAACAAAATGAGCACAGTCAGGTAGGGACAGGGACACAGAGCAGAAATTCTGCCATGCAATGTAGGGGTGAAAACTGCAGCAATTTTGGTCACAATGGTAAATGTCCAGCTATAGCATGTCCTTACTAACAGCAATAAGCTCCAGTTATACCCCTTTTGTCACCAAGTAGTCGACAACCCATGAAGAAGTGATTGTCTTTGAATTTACTTTAAGCAAAATATTACACAAGTTCCTATAGAAAACAGACTGAATGTTCATGTGTTTATTCAGTTTAACTTGAATAGAAGGATAAACAAAATAGGTCTGCAGTTAAACACTCTAATTTTGATTAGGGAAGACTGAGAGATTAAGAAAACTAATTAGTGAAGTCAACTGGAATGAAGAGCTAAGAAGTTTAATATAGACAAGACCTGGAATACAGAGGAGGCTGACCTAGAGTGCATGCAAAAACTATGAACAAATTTTGAAAAGAAAGAATAACTAAGGATATAATGGTTAAATGAGAAATGCATCATAGGTTTACTTAGGTTGATCTTGCTAAGGTTGTTTTTTTTTAAGATAATTGATACTTCTGAAAAACAAAAGCAAAAAACTTACTACAAACAAAGTTAAATTTAATCTGCCAGGATCTCAGAAAAGCATTTAATATGGTGTCTCATAGGAAATTATTAGGTAAACCTTATAAAATAAAGATTAATAAAAGAATTATGGAGTAGTGGACCATAAAGGAATCTTGCTAATAATAGCAGGCTTTGCTAAAAGGCCACTATTGGTCTGAAAGGGATTTTATAAATAGAACTAACAAGGATCATTATTAGAACAAGTTGTATGTAATGAGTCCTTCAGTGGTGTTAGTGTAAAATATAGAATATAGATGAATTTTCAGTACAAAGGATGAATGGAATATCACAGAAGAGTACAAGTAAAATGAAACCTAAGTATATTTTATTTTTAAAAATCGCATATCTTTGCACTAAATATTTCTGCTATAATTTGGAGACTCATCAGCATGAAATGTTGATGGAGATAAAACAGTGTGGATTAAATAGCACAGACTAATTAAACTGATGTGACCATGTCTGGAATTTTATTCATAGTTGTGACAAATTGGAATTGTGTTAGGAACAGAAAAAGATATTGTTCTACCAGTCGTAATGAGAGACTGTTTCATGACAGGAAAGAAAAAGAGCTTGATACAAAGAAAAAAATGTGTGTTGATAAATGATCGCTTTGTTCCAAGGTGCAAACACAAAGGTGGTAAAAGGTACTTTACTGAAAGTGCAGTCTTGGCACAAGGATAAATGGGAATAAATTGGCCACGAACAGATGTTGGCTGAAAATTGGAAGATGTGCCTTATTACTCAAAGGTGCTAGACCAGCTTTCTGAGGGAAGTATAAGGGTAAAATCTTAGTTTCAAATGAAGCTGATAGAATTATGAAAGTGAAAATAAATAGGACCTGTTTTCCAGGAAGAGTGGGCTGGATTTGGTAACTCTTTCAGTCATTTCTCTTGTTTTATGTATGCAACCATAAATGCAGATAGATATTGTCTGTCTTGATTGTATGCCTTGCCAGTGTTTTTATTCCTAATTGCTATGAAGTTGGCAAAGCAGAAGCATTAAATTATTCCTAAAATTATTTATGCATAGTAGCTATATAATGCTTAGGTTTTCAAAGTATTCTGTTGACATGTCTGACATTTTCAACAGTTTCCCAAACGCATTAGCTTGCTCAAGGTTATACTACAAGCCAGTGGCAAAGATCACATTGGAGGTCCATTAGACAGAAATGGCAATTTTTATTTGTAAACCCGAAAATACAATGTCATTACTTTTCCAGAACAGGGTGTGAATGGTTATGAAAAAGGTTGGCATGAACTCCTTTTTCCTAATTAGGGATTCTTCAAAACAAGATGATTTCACTTATAGTCCTTTTGTTCATTCTGTATCACCATTACCCAAGCATTGCTCATTGTTATGCTTAGAAGGTAAGACTGAAGAGTCTATGGATAGGTAAGCAGGCAGCGCTACTTCCAAATAGTAATAAAATTATAGGTATGTAAACCCAAGATGATCTCATTAAAGTAATAAACTCAGAAGGATATTGAGGACCAGATGGAACTCCAAATAGGAAAATCTATAATGGGACATAAGGATGCAAATTACCCAGAGCAGAGTTTTTCCACATTTGAATGTAGTTCCTTATGTCATAAAAAGATATATACATAAAACACAATCTGTTAAAGTATTTGTATTGAAATCACAATTTCTAAATAGATATACTTCAAAGGCTTCCAAATTAATGAATATGTATGGAAATGTTTTCTTTCATGCAAAGATTCAGTGGAAAATGTCAAACTTTGTATGATGTGTGGAATAAAAATTTCACATTTAATATGTCTGCAGCTTTTCAGAGGCTCTATACCTATTTATGTATATGCACATGGAAGTATTTTCCTGAACAGTTCATCTATATAATATTAAAGAACTTATGGATAATTACAGATCAAATGGAGATTTCTTGTTTAGTCAGTGTCCATTATTCTCCCTCTATCTGTCTCCATTGAGCTTTGGTAGTAGGAACCATGCCAAAAGGATATGATCTGGCCAGAATCTGGGCAGTGAAGTGCAGAAAGAACCATCATACTGGTTTTAGAAATCCATCTGTTCTTCTTATGCAAATAATATTGCAGTACTGGAAAAACTGGCTACTTTGAACATCCCTTTATGACTATCATAGATCTTGCTTAATTAGTATTTTAGGATGATTATCAGAATGTTTCACTGTTGGAAAAAGTCCTATATATCTCTCCCCAAAGGCTGGTAGTGTCTTTGTGTCAAATTTGAAGACTTGTGTCGTACAGCCATTTTGACAGTCCCTCTCCAACCATCCATTCTGGCTTGGTGGGGTTTTATTTGTCTTTTCTGTGGAAAACATCCTTGTTGTGGAAACTTATAAAAAGTATTGGAGAATGGAATAAGTAGATTAGTGTAGGAACAATTATTGTGTCTGAATAAGTTTCTATCATATACAGACAATATGTAAGAATAAGGCACAAGCAGGTGTTTGCTGGACTTTAACCCTTTGTATCACAAGAATCAATAAAAGGGTATGTGCAGCTCCACTCTTAACTGCAGTGAATCAAAGGAAAGAGGAAACAAGCACTATGAAGTGCTGCTCACTCCCTGGACACTGTGTATGGTATTCTGTGGAGGGCTCCAGGGAGAAAGCAAACACTGTTTATATTGTGGGTTTTTTTCAATAAAAGATTATTGACTTCTAACAGTGCAGAGACAGTCCTCTTGTTTCAGTTATTAGTATGACTGAAAAATGGAGCATTTAACAATGGCCCAAGTCCTTGCAGTATGGTAACACTTGCTCTGACTTTGTTTCTCAGACATGCTGGCTAGTCCTGGCCTAGAGATCACCCTCAATTGCACTTCTGCAGCAAAAAGGGAATATATGATGTAGCATAGAAATGTCAGGTGCAAATCTTTTTACACGTCCTTTCTGCTACCTCCTTCCCTTAGTTACTAGTTTTAAAGAAGACTCCTATGAGGTTTTAGCACAGGGCAAAATAGAGCAGCTGGTAAACCCCAAACAGCAGAACAATGCTTGTAATTCTTTTGCATTAATTGATCTTAATTCATTCTTTAAACTGCATTGCTTTACACTTAGGTCAGTTTGGTTTTCAGTCAGTTTGTAAATCATGGTAGCAACTAAATGTTTTGGAATCAGCTTGACCTGTTGCTGTAATCTGATCTTGTTCTAGTGATAGGCAGGTGGAGGTGGGGAGCTCCTTCACAGTAAAAAATAGACCACATGAAAAGTCTTGGCAACATATTTCTTAATTGTTTGGGGACTTGAGAGCATAATGGCAATTGAAATACATATTTGGGATTATTATTCTGGGTGGCAAATGTTCAAAAGCACCTTTAAGCCTCACTTCAGAGTTTAAGTCTGAAGTTACAAACCAGCTCCATGACAAAGCTTACAGTAGACAGACAGGGTATATTTTGTACTAGACACAGCTGACCATATTACAGCAGGATTACTTTTAGAAAGCAGTCAGCGTGTGACGTGGACTGCATTCAATAATGAACTGCCAGATTCTGACCTCACCCTGGTTTCACTCCAGCAGGAAACTCCAGTGGAGTTAGAATAAGTCAATGGGCCTATTTGAAATTTACACCAGAGGATATTAGTTTGGAATCTTGCCCATGCCTGTGTAGCATCTTCTGAAGTAATGTTTCTGTCCTAGCAGATCTCTGAAGCTGGCATTCTTCTGGTTACGGGGGTTAGAAGATTACCCTAATTTTATTTGGACAAAAAGTGGTTATCCAGTAAAAATGGAACGTTGAGTAGTAATAACACTTCATCCATTTTCAAATTTCACATACTGGATTCTTCTGTTAAGTCACAAGTGATTTTGAATCCTGTTCCAGGTTTTAAGCATAGAAAAGACTAATGTCAGAATGTGGAATGATAGATAATCAGCAGCAAAACAATTAAAAGCAATATAGAGTCTAGTTTTTGTGAAAGTATGGACTAGACAAAACCAGTAATATATACAAGTTGTTAGTTCTAAAAATGCTGTAATGTTAATTTCATGAACTGCACTGAACACAGAATTTTAGTCTGTTATTTCATGTGACTTTTTCCAGACTAAACAGATGGTCAAATATATATTTACTCCAATTTTAAATTCAAAAAATATGCTAAATAACACTTATTTTCTCCAGAATCCCAGGTCCTGTGACTTAGGGAAGTGTGACTTTATCCTATTTGTCATTACCATTCACAAATTTAGATTATGAAGAAAGATTGATAATTCTCCTCATGTAACAAAATTGAAAATTTTTAAATTTCAAAGTCTAAAAGGCAAGCAAAAGTACTGTGGATTTATTTTTTTTAATGTAATTTTTAAAAATACTTTTCACAGTTTGTGAACTCGAACTATTTTGTTAATTGGGACTGGTGGAACCTGAGAAGAGAGGGTAGTGTTTGATGGTGTGAGGTCCCCAAGTAAGCAAAGCTCTTCTCTGTGCAGACACCTCACGTTACAGACTTGTCAGGGTATTGATTCTCCTGGGAGAGAGAACCATGCTTCAGAGCAAATTGTGACAGTCACTTTTCAGAATTCAAAAAAGCGTTTTAAACATTTAAAGAGAGGAAAGATTTTCTTTATACCTTTGTAAGTCTTTCAGCACAGAATCATAGGACTATGAATTCATATTTGCCATCAAGGATGTAAGTGATTATTTTAGACCACATGTGATTTATTTGCAGAGTTAAACTTCTCTAAGAGTCACTGATGAGCACTTCAGAACAGATTAGCCGTACAATGAGGTTTTAAATTCTGTTTTAAACCAGTCTCTTTATTCTCTATTTCTTTCTCCATTTATCTTCAGAATCTATTCGCAGCACATTTAGACAAAACTTATTTCTGTCTTTAAAAAATAAATAGAGCTGGGATAATTGAACTAATTGTTTGTATTGTTTGTAATAGGTCTTGAGAGAGAAGGCATGCATCTGAATATTGTACTAGGATTTCATACTTCCTTGCTCAGCCACACAGTCCGCTGGATAAATGGAAAGAAACTTCTAAACAAAGTCAAGATATGGAAATATATATCTAATTTCACTCTTATGTATCCAGTCTCCCAATTTTATGTGGCTGATCTTACATCCAAAATGACCAACTCAGTTAAAGACTATAGAATACATGTCTTCTTAGGTTCTACACACCTCAGTGTGATGATCTTCTGTTTCCCCTGACTGAATAGTAACAAAATGCTCAGGGTTTTCTCTGACACCTGCCAGGTGTGATGTCAAACTTAGTGTGTGACTGAATGTAGCAGAGCTGTAAGGTCCTAGTTTACCAAAGTTTAAAGTGAATCATTTTTTCTGAAAATATAGGATTTGTGGGGTGGGGGCAGGCTTTCCTGAAGTAGTTCAGAAAACCTGTATCTTCTTTTAATAGTATTGTTGATATTTCTTCTCTGTGTAAGATCTTTTTTAATGTCTAAGGTCAGACTGAATGTGGGAATGAGGGTTCTTAGAATGTATTGATTCAGTTTTACTTTCTCAAAACACCACATCTGGATTAGTAGTTCTGCCCATTTTTCCCTTCTCCAAAACATGGTAAAGCCTAATAATTGCATAGATTTTAGATTGCTTAGAGTGGTTCACCTCTAAGGAAAAAATTATTTTCAGTCCTAGTTAGAGAGATTTTACTTTGCTGTGATAATTAAGGGAACTAGGATATTTAAGTTAAAGTGTATTTATGGGAAAGAAATGCATTATTATTAGAATTTAATCATGATTCAAGAGTGTTACTGAGAAATTTCATATTTAGGGAGGAAATAAATGTCACTCATCAGTGCTGAGCACACCAATGGCTTAGGTTATTTGCACTGCAACAGGCTGGGAACACCCGGATGTTCAGCTATTGCAAGTCATCCAAGCACTGGGAGTTTTCTTCTGAAAGTTGTTCATTTCTTAAGATGACCTAACTCTGTTGCTTGAAACCGTGAAAGCAGAACCTGTTGGATAAATTGCACACAATTGCATGTTTTACCCTTCTTACTCAAGGAGAATCAATTGCATTTTGGAAATAAGAAACAGAAGTGAGCATGTACATCAACTCAGAGTTAAAATTAAGTAACTCAATTAGTTCCTGGAACTTTTATTTGATCTATCTCCTGTATTTCCCTCAACACTGGCAGAAATAACTAAAGAGCTTAATGATGCTATTGAATAGGAAAAAGATACTTTGAAAGTATAGAAAATTGGTTAGAGTGGTCTTGGTTGGTTTGGTTTGGTTTTAATAGTCTGAAATATCTGACATATCTGATACTTAAGATATTTCAGACAGGCAGTGGCAGTCCTTGTCATGCGTGCTTGTTGGATCCTCTGTTGGATCTTTTTCTGTGATTAAGTCCATTTGCTATAAATGTTCATAGACCCACTCTTCACTGAGCTGCAAACTAGAAGTGGTCATTTTAATAATCTGTTAAGTCTAACTATACAACACAAAACCCAGACTTCTACAAATGTTCCTTGCCTGAACCTCTCACCTTCTCATAGGTACTACACCGTAATTTCATTTTAAAGGCTTCATATCAGAGACAGCTTCCAACATGAAACTTGGCCCCTCTGCTCCGGATTTTTGATTTTTCATCCTTGAAGTACGTTTAAACACTGCACATTTACTGATTTTTGCCCATTTCAGTTATGACAAATATACTAAGCAAATTTGTCACAAAAAATGCCATTCGTGGAGCAATATCAAAGTGAGTTGTTTCTTGAAGAAAAAAGTGTGTTAGAGCCTATTGAAGACAGAAATTAGTTATGTGATGCCATCTGACTCTTTTTCTGTAACATCAGGCTATTTAAATTTTCATTCAAGTCTACTGAAATTTATATAAAGGTGATAAATCATTGAATGAAGCTCTCAGTTATTAGTTGAAGCCCTAAAGCAAGACGTCAGAAGCCTGCAGATTGTGAGGTACAAATATCCTGGTTTTATGCAGGCTGAACTGGTCCTGCCTATGCAGTTCTATTTTATTAGCACCTGGCTGAACTTTCAGGCTTTGCTTTTGGGATTTTTTTCTCCAGAATAACTGTAACCATACCTGGTTGACTGCCCCCAAAGTTGCTCCATGACCCCAGAAGAGATTGCTCGAGTGACACTGTTTTGGATGGCAGTAACAGCCAACCATATATGTGCTCAGATCTGCAGGTTGAGCCAAAGATTTCCTCCCAAGATTTGGCTCCTTCCCTCCTCCAGTCCTTCTCTCCGCCAATCTCACTCAGACCAAACTAATGAAAGAACCAATGACTGACCCACAAAATAAAAACCAGACTGTAAGAAGGGAACAGGTCCAGCAGAAGTTCCAAGACTTCTATCATTTTCCTTTTGCAAATGGTTTTGCTGTTTTCAGTCTATGATTCTTGTGGCTTAAAGATTTTAGTCAATAGTCCTTGTGGTTTTCAGCCTGGCTGAGTCAAAGATAGTGCTACAGCTATGATAGACATCTCAGCTAAACCAATTAGTCTCAGTAATACTGGATGATTTATGCATTGGTTTGTTGATTCTGAAATTATTCATCCCTGCAGTGCACATAGGAGGCGTATAACTTTTGATCAACTTGTATGCAAAACTTCTCTCACATGGAGCTTTATAAATCATAATATTGCTTTTAACTTTACTGCTTAGAAAAAATATTGCAAAAAAAAAAAGAAAAAATTTAATTGTGCTAAGAAAACTAGTTAACTTTTTAAAAAAGAGAATGCTGCCCTTGGAAATGCTGTTAACACATTCAGAGAAATTTGGAAAGCCACACAATAATTATATTTAAAAATTGTAGCTTTTCATCAAGTTTGCTCAGAGAAAGGAAAACAAAGCACATTCTTTAGTAGTGCCTCTGAAGTTGCCTCGGACGCTGCAGGTCTCTCTTTGGCAGTTCTTACACATGCTAGCAAGCACAGAGAAAAAAGGTGCAGCAAACTGAAAAAGAGGTTGGACTGGATTTTTCTTTTTCTCCTTTATTCTTGTCTTTCTCCTTTCTGACTTCCTTTCTTTCCTCTCCTTTCCCCTTTTTCTTCTTTTTTTTTTCATCCTGTCTTTCTCTTTCCACCTCTCTTAATTTCAGTATCTCTTTTGCTTTCTCTTTCTCTATGTTGGTTGGTCGGTTGGTTGGTTTTAACTTTCCTATGGATTAGGTCTACACAGAAAGATTCCTTTTACTTTGAAACTAGCCATTTATGACATGACATGGAAAGCTTTTAGCCCAAAAGGGAAATTTTAACTGAAATATTTGAAGGCCTCTATTCCAAAATTATGCTTATACTGAAAGGAAAACAAAAGTTAANTTTTAAAGGCTTCATATCAGAGACAGCTTCCAACATGAAACTTGGCCCCTCTGCTCCGGATTTTTGATTTTTCATCCTTGAAGTACGTTTAAACACTGCACATATACTGATTTTTGCCCATTTCAGTTATGACAAATATACTAAGCAAATTTGTCACAAAAAATGCCATTCGTGGAGCAATATCAAAGTGAGTTGTTTCTTGAAGAAAAAAGTGTGTTAGAGCCTATTGAAGACAGAAATTAGTTATGTGATGCCATCTGACTCTTTTTCTGTAACATCAGGCTATTTAAATTTTCATTCAAGTCTACTGAAATTTATATAAAGGTGATAAATCATTGAATGAAGCTCTCAGTTATTAGTTGAAGCCCTAAAGCAAGACGTCAGAAGCCTGCAGATTGTGAGGTACAAATATCCTGGTTTTATGCAGGCTGAACTGGTCCTGCCTATGCAGTTCTATTTTATTAGCACCTGGCTGAACTTTCAGGCTTTGCTTTTGGGATTTTTTTCTCCAGAATAACTGTAACCATACCTGGTTGACTGCCCCCAAAGTTGCTCCATGACCCCAGAAGAGATTGCTCGAGTGACACTGTTTTGGATGGCAGTAACAGCCAACCATATATGTGCTCAGATCTGCAGGTTGAGCCAAAGATTTCCTCCCAAGATTTGGCTCCTTCCCTCCTCCAGTCCTTCTCTCCGCCAATCTCACTCAGACCAAACTAATGAAAGAACCAATGACTGACCCACAAAATAAAAACCAGACTGTAAGAAGGGAACAGGTCCAGCAGAAGTTCCAAGACTTCTATCATTTTCCTTTTGCAAATGGTTTTGCTGTTTTCAGTCTATGATTCTTGTGGCTTAAAGATTTTAGTCAATAGTCCTTGTGGTTTTCAGCCTGGCTGAGTCAAAGATAGTGCTACAGCTATGATAGACATCTCAGCTAAACCAATTAGTCTCAGTAATACTGGATGATTTATGCATTGGTTTGTTGATTCTGAAATTATTCATCCCTGCAGTGCACATAGGAGGCGTATAACTTTTGATCAACTTGTATGCAAAACTTCTCTCACATGGAGCTTTATAAATCATAATATTGCTTTTAACTTTACTGCTTAGAAAAAATATTGCAAAAAAAAAAAAAGAAAAAATTTAATTGTGCTAAGAAAACTAGTTAACTTTTTAAAAAAGAGAATGCTGCCCTTGGAAATGCTGTTAACACATTCAGAGAAATTTGGAAAGCCACACAATAATTATATTTAAAAATTGTAGCTTTTCATCAAGTTTGCTCAGAGAAAGGAAAACAAAGCACATTCTTTAGTAGTGCCTCTGAAGTTGCCTCGGACGCTGCAGGTCTCTCTTTGGCAGTTCTTACACATGCTAGCAAGCACAGAGAAAAAAGGTGCAGCAAACTGAAAAAGAGGTTGGACTGGATTTTTCTTTTTCTCCTTTATTCTTGTCTTTCTCCTTTCTGACTTCCTTTCTTTCCTCTCCTTTCCCCTTTTTCTTCTTTTTTTTTTCATCCTGTCTTTCTCTTTCCACCTCTCTTAATTTCAGTATCTCTTTTGCTTTCTCTTTCTCTATGTTGGTTGGTCGGTTGGTTGGTTTTAACTTTCCTATGGATTAGGTCTACACAGAAAGATTCCTTTTACTTTGAAACTAGCCATTTATGACATGACATGGAAAGCTTTTAGCCCAAAAGGGAAATTTTAACTGAAATATTTGAAGGCCTCTATTCCAAAATTATGCTTATACTGAAAGGAAAACAAAAGTTAATCACAGTTATATTTTTTAAAATTATTATAAGCTTAGAAGGGAAAATTACGTATTTAATTTTGATTAACAATAAGTACTCGATCCACGCTATATTAAAATGGATTATTTTACATTTATTTTTCAAATTCACCCATGAAAAGTCGATTTATTTTCATAGCTATAATCAGAATTCAAACTATCTGTGGTTCCTTTCTCAACTTCCCATCCTTCCTTTCCTTTCTCCCAGAGAACTGTGCTACAGTTTTGTTATTAGATCAATTGATCTTTAAACATTTTTTGTTGCTGGCTCTGTGTGCTCTGTTATGTTTCCAATTACAAAAATAATATAATTTTTAATCCAAAATCTGAAGGTCACTAATTAGCTATTTCTGTTCCATGACAAGAGAAACAATGTTAACTTCCGTAGCATCTAAGCTGAATATAAATGTCTCATTAATCTTAGACATATGAAAGCAAGTATCCGAGGTCAGATGAGAGTGTAGAAAAATAGCCCTAGAGAGGAAGACACAGAAAGATCAGACAGTGTTTATTACCACGAAGACATTCTTACGTGCTTCATAGACTAAGTGATACTAGGGCACAATGCAAGGTTCTGAAGAAGTAAAGATGTTCTAATGAGCAAAGCACTGTTTGTAAATACTGAAGTTGATTTCAAGTTCAAGAATTCCTGCCTAAGCCATGCCAGAAGCTCTCCCAGAGCAATACTCAGCACCTTATTAGTTTTTAAAGAAAGTGGTGGTAGTTAATATCTTCAGACAACAGAAAGCTTCCTTCAGGGACAGAAAGCTTCTACTTTGTTGCCATATATTTCATTGCTCTCTTCTAACAGGATCCTGGGAAATGCATTAGGAAGCCTGCTCAGAATCCTGCTGGACTGAGAGTCCTGCTGGACTCAAAGCAGGGCCCTGAATCAGAATTTGTGCAAACACCAAGCTGCCTCCCATCTGGTGGGAGCAATCTGCAGGTGGTACAGTGTTCATTTAAATGAATTAAACTAATCAATGGATCATTTGGATTTTACATAATCATGTATAAGTTGGAGATGAAAACATATTCATTAAAATTGAGAGATAATTATTTGTTAGTGCTAGTGCACAGCAAGTAACAGAAGTTTTTATATGTAAAACCAAAGATACAGATATTTTCATTCGTTCCAGTTGGACTGAATAGTCAAAGTTGATGGGTTTGTGGGTTGTATTTGGGAATATTTCAATAGCAAATATACAATATTAAGTACATAAAAAATATTATAACACATAAGCCAAAATGAATGAGGATGAAATAGTAAAATCCTAATGTCTCATTTCCACACCTTTGTTACAATTTCTTAAATTGACATGTTCTGACAATGCACTTTGATTAATGTAGTGCTTTTTGTTTGCCTCCTAACACGGGGCACTAATTTAATGTAGTGGGTTGAGCACTCTGGCCGAACACCAGTGCACCCACTAAACTTATTTACTCATTTTCTGCTGTGAGATAAGGATGAGGAGAAATGCAAATCAGGCTCAAAACCTTAAAAGGTATAAAGACAGTTTTATTAACAGAACTAAAAAAAAAATAGTAAGAACCAGAATAAATCTTCAGGCACTTCTCCTCCCCCCACCTCATTTTCTCTTTCCCACCAACAATGTAAAGAGGCAAAACCCAAGACTTTCAGTCAGTTAACCTCAGTTCACTTAGGGAGAGGAGTCTCTCCTGCCGTGCCATGGAGACTTTTCCACAGGAAAACAGCTCTCTCGTGGCTCCAATATCCCAGTGAATCAGCCACCCAGAAAGGAAATCTATCTGCAGTGTGAAAGTCCCTTCCCTTGACACACATTTCTTCCCGCAACTGTTTTTGAGGGCTCATCTCTGTCTACTGGGGTACTATTTTAAGGACAAGCTGTTCTAGTAGAAAACCAAAGGGTTTTCTCTCTCTAGAAGCAAGGCTTCTCCTAATCCTGGAGCAAGGGTTCTCTTCTTCTACCCCTGGGGCAAGGGTTCTCATCTCTCTCATCTCTGTGGAAAGGTTCCCCATCTCTCTCTGTTCAAGTTTCTCATTAGACCACAGCTACTTCAACATCTGCTTGCTTCAGGTACCTTTGCTCAGGCTGCAGTTAGAATGCTGCATCTCCCCAATTGCATTTATGAGTTACAAGGAATAGTGCAATATATCATAGTCCATTACCTTGGCCTTACAAAAGAATTTCAGCTTAAAGCATCTCCTCTTTCTCCTCCCTCTGGGCTTCGGTTCCTTCTTCACTGACCTCGGGGTCTCCATGTTGGTTTCCTCACGTGTCCTCACCCTTTCTCTTCCTCTTACTCAAGAAAGGATTGATGTCTGTAAGTTTCATCTGTGCACTGAGAGAGTTGGTATCTCTCCCGGGCTCTGTTGTTGGTCACATGATCTCTCCAGGGCAGCGGCTGAAGTTGCTGCAGACTTTTCCCGGGAAGAGAGGAGGCAGGGGCTGCAGGATCTCAGCAGCCAGGCGAGGATTCAGCTGCGGCAGCACCTCAGCCATGCCTGGCCCAGCTGAGTGGGCCACGCGAGCCCCCTGTTACCCGTTCGGAAGGCAGAAGCCAGAGAGAGATTCCCGGGTTTCTCCTTTCTTAAATGTGAATCACAGATGCGTACTCATCTTCTTAAGTGGCTAAAGAGAGTGTCCATCTTAGAAGTAGCCAGCTAATTGGTTCTCTCATACCTGAAGGAAGTTGTTAAGTTCCTTGCAGGGAAAAAATTACTTTTTCAACCAACAACAGTTATAATGAAGTGTCTGTCCAGTTGAAGAATCTTCCACTGTAGTAATTAAGATTATCTTAGTTTTCCAGTTAAAGTACTCTAGAGAATTGTTTATTCTTTCATAGTGTTTCTTTTCAGAACAAAACTAAACAAAACCGCAAAAAACTAACTAACAAAAAAAACCCCAATAATAGTTCTTCAAAAAAAAAGGTTTGTCTCTGTTAAATCGAACTTGGGAGAAGTAATTCTTTGATGAAATCAGGATGACATCCTAATGTATCTTAGTAAAAGACAAAACAAAACAAAGCAAACAAAACCCCAAACAAATCACCAAAAACCCAAACAAACAATCCCAAAACATAATAAACTATTCTTACCTTATAAATATCCTTCCAGAAATATTATGGGAGCATGTGAGAAACTTTAGACTGGACATATTTGTGGTTGAAATTTTTTAAAGAAAATTTTAAACATAGTCTTAAGACCTTTATATATTTTATTCAGTCATCTGGCTATAAAATAATTTGCCATTCACACACTAGTTTCTGTAGCTGTGAAAATTTGCAAGCTATGATATCCTGACTTACACTTATCCCTGCTTCTTTTCTAATAAGGTATTTTTTTCATAACAGAAATAGAAATATTGAAAATAGATGAAACTCAATGCCACCACTTAAACTGCAGGAACCAAATCTTATTTCTTCATGGAAGTTTAAAAGACAATACTAACATTTTCTTTTCTCTTATTGATGTTCCTGGAAAAATCTCACAAAGGAGATTAAAATATGATTTCTGCAATATTAACAGGCAGTGCTGTGTCCTAGTTTTATCTTTGTCATTTGTGGAAAAGTTTTATTTGATCATTGAAAGTTTAATTTGAAAGACTGTCATTTGGATTTAAAAGGACTAACCTGTTTATAGGAGATTATACTATAAACTTGCATGAGATAGCTTACAAATTAAAAGATTATTTTATTCCAGTTATATTTTTGTTTCCACAGAAAGAAATATAGTGTGTGAGAAGAGACAGCAGTCTCTTAACAAAGCTGTAAAATGATGGTTGCCTAAATGAAATTGAGGAAATTAAAAAAAAAAAAAAAAGAGAGAGAGCCTCTGGCCTCCTATATAAACAATAGCCTTTGTCTGTTACATCATCACATTGTAATTAGATTTATTACAGCTGTATGCTCATGGTTTGAGTAAGTGGAATATGTGATGTGAGTTTAATTGGCTTGTCATGGTGAGTTCACTAGTGCATTAAGGGCCTGCCTTGTCCTCCTGCTATTAGAAATATCTCATGTAAAAAAATCAGCCAATCTTTCAGAAATATTCCACTGCAACAAATGCCAACATTTTTTAAATTAGACTTAACCCATTAACAAAGTAGCTGTTGCTTCCTGCTCTTCCCCTCCTTCTCATCATATTTGAGAAATCTCTGTCCTTCCAGTTCCGGAGCAAAAATCACTCATCAAAAGCACAAATTCTCTTTTTTTTTTTCTGCCACAGGCTTCAGACTATTTCTAGCTGCTCAGAGAATGAATAACACTGGGCAGCTCGTTTCATCTGTCTGTGTATTTATGTAGCAGTTCTGTGAATAGAAGGAATAGATCTTAACCCATCTCGGAGACTGCTGAATGAGATATAGAGTAAAAGCATTGTTTGTAATGAATGTCCATAACCATATCAAGGTGAATTATGACTAGGGAATTAGAAGCTACAACTGAATAGACTGAATTTGTTTCTCTTTTCCATTTACTTATAAAAAACAATTGTGAGGTCTATTTTAATGTCACTAAAAGTATGGATCAAACCTAAATGGGATTTAAATGAAAACAGGTAATAATAGGGGAAATTAATTTAAACTCGATCCAAAGAAAATGTTCATATCCAGTGTAAGATCTTATGGATACTGAAACCAGCTGGTAAATTGTATGATTTTTTTTGAGGGATCTGTTACTATTAATACCAGGTATTCACTGCATTTCTGTGCAGACTTTTACAAACTTCTCCTATTTATATTACATCATCTGTGCAGCTTTTTTCCACAGATAGGGAAGAGTACATCATAAATGTAAAAGTGTGCATTCATGTATCTAGTCTCTAAATTATTAGTGAAAAACAAGTTTTTGTAAACCTAGCCTTGCTCTTTAGAGAGAATTGATGGCAATTTTCTAGTTAGAGTCTCAACTGGTACTGTTTGTGGATTTTATTGTCATGTTATCCTAGGACGGTGACCCTGCATTTCAATCATCCAACAATAATTAACAAAGAAATAAATAAATGACATTCAAATATTTGTCAGAATCTGTGAGTAATCTAGACTGAGCTATGGTCTGACATCCTGTCTGGTCAGATGAGATCATTTGAGTTGTCTTTGTGCATCCTGAGTTCAAATTTCCCTTTTGTTTGGACTCAGTAGGCTTGCATGGATAGTAAAGTCCTGTCTGCTCCCTTAGGACATCCATTGTATTGAGGACTTTAAAAGACAAACAGAAGTTAAGTCTTTGGTTTTGCCAAGTTACTTTATGATTGTGCAACAATTCACTTTGTTTTTTCCTTTTTTTCAGAAGAGAATTCAGTTGTGGTGTTGATGACCTCTAGATGTAGTTTTAGCTGGGCTTTCTGTTACAGGATTTATAAAAATATATACATGTGTGTGGAGCAGATAAGTTTGAAAATGCCATCCTATTCAATTATTCAAATTAGTCCACAAAGTAACATGAAGAGGTCTTTATTTTATATACTCTATAAAATGCACATAAATCAAGCTCTGAAATAAAATGCAGTAATGAGTATAATCTGTTTAAAGTAATATCCTTTATACACAACTCTTTTTATTACTATTTTGACTAAGAGTATTTGTTGGATTTTTTTAAAAATATGCTTCAAATATTTTTAAATATACTTTAAATATACATTAAAAATATAGTTCAAATCAAAGTCTTTGGTGCATGATGGTTTGTACTTTTCCCTTGTCTGCTTTGCAGGTGGTATGGTATGATATTGTTCACTTTCAAACATACAAAATTTAGTAATAGAAATGTCCTACTCTTTGCTTTAGAAAGAGAGTCAATTATGTATGAAACTTGCATTGCTGTTACATGGTTTTCGGCAAAAGGTGAATTATGCTTTGAATTAAAAAGTGTGGACAAACTGTGCACATTTGTTTTGCTCTGTGATTTTAAGGACATATTAGAAATTGGATATTAAAAACAAGATATCTATGGTGCAATCAGCAATTGCAATTATTTTTTTTTTAAATTACTCTGCTAAGTGTCTCAAACTATGTCTTGATCCTGAGCTGCTGAAATAATGGGAACTTTATTATTGTCTTCAGTCCATATGGGATAAAGGAAAAAGAAGAGGGTGAAGGAGTATAAATTAGAAAAGCATTGCATAAAAGAATGGATTTGAAAAGTAGGAACTAACAAGGATGGTTATAGATCTGGCCATGTGCACTGGAGGAAAATGCAGAAGAGAAGCATAAAAATTATCTACCAATATATAAAAATACCATAAAGAGAATAGTGACAGATTATTTTTCTTAATTAATAAACACATAACTAGAAGTAATGGGCTTAATCTTTTAAGCTTAAATGGTAGAAGTAAACTTTATAGAACACAATTATACAATGAAATATTCTATCAATTTTGAAAATTTTCTGGAAATTGTGTAATTATTCGTACAGAAAGTGGGTACTTAGAGCTGAGCTTTGTAATACATGTGTAGAAGAAGTTTCATCATGACAAGACATATCCAGCTTTGAAAATTCCAAGCATGGGAACACAAATCTAGCCATAGATAACAGCTGTAAAAGAGTCCTGTAAACTCTAGCAGTGGCTCAGCCAACAAAGCCCAGAGTCCTTGTTCACCATGCAGTCTCACTGAGCTGCTAGGTGATCTCCTTTTGCACAGGAGGGATGATGGTATTTTCTTCCTGCCTACATTCCACCTGTTAGACCTAGACATTGTAAGGTGTCTTAAGTGTGTAGGATAAAGAGAAAAAAATATAGAAGGACAGACAAGAAAGGTGTGTCTTTATGCAATGGGTGTGTTTTTGTACCTGCATTCATTTCCTTAATTGCTATAGTCTTAACTTTTTCTTCATGGAAGCAAATGTAAGCAAGTCCCAGCATTTGGGGCATAACAATGTGTGCTGAGGTCCAACAGGGGAATTTGTTCAGTTCTGGAAGGGAGTCACCCTTCCTGCTTTCTGTTTCCTGTGCTCTCTGCTCTGCACTCCAGGGGTCTGACCCACAGTGACCAATATCAACATACATCTCTCATTAAGAGAGTGGAGAAGGTGAAAGTATCCACTTAAGAAATTCACAGTGCTGCCAACCTTGTCTGTCACCCCACAGCTAAAACTGAAGTGCTTACTCGTTCAGAAACCTTTTCAGAGATACTTTCCCAAACCTGCACAGCCACAAGTTGCACAAACAAGTGCTAGTAGAGTAAGTGCTCCAAAGCTTTTCAGACCATAAAATCACAGAGCCCAGACTGAGTCACCACAGTGTCTGGGATAGGACTCTGTATGGGAGATGGAGGAGAAGTCAGGCCTGCCCCAAAGAATCTCTGCCCTTTTTTTTAATACCCAGATTGCACCCTGCACATAGATCTGTGATACTGGTATCTTCTCTTCTGCAGTAGTTTATACACAATGTTTTCTGAGCAGAAGAACACTGGGCTTGCTTTAGAATATAATCTAAAGGTGTACATGCACCTTTAGGAAAAAGTGGTTTTGAAGGTTTTTGTTATCATGTCTTCTGGTGAGGTCTGCAGATGCAGTCTGTAATTAATGTAAAATATTGTCAGGTGTTTGCAACTATACATTTCCATCTGTGAAATCTGACCTGCCCTGAATCTCAGTGAAAAGCAAATGTTTTTGAAAGCACTGAGCTGAACCCACAGGAGGACTTGCTGCAGCTTTTTGAAATTTGAAATGTAATTTATGTTTAAGGAAAGCAGGATTTATGGACTAAATAGTTTTTGTTGTTTTGAACCTATTGGATTTACGTAAAAAGTGGATTTGGCCTTTATACATTATCATTTAGAAGCTGTCAGCTCTTAGTATCTTCTTACAGAGCAATAGGTTCCCAAAAAACATGTAATCTCTTCCATACTAGACTGAGAGTTTGATTTCCTGCCTCTCCAGGAAATAAAAACCTGATGTCTGCTATATACGATAAGAGCAATATACGAAGGCATGAATCAGCATTTCGGTACGTCTCGGAAAATGTGTTTCGTTCTGCAGCAGGAATGGCATTATTGTTACTTCCTCCTTTTTACAAAGTAGAGTAAATAGATTTGTAAATTCCTCAGTCAGTAGTAAATAAATGGAAATAGTATCACGCGGTAGGAAATCAGCTAAAAAGCCCAGCTCCTGCAAGTCTCTAAAATGGCTCTGAGACTCCCAATGTAAAGGATGCTTACCAAGAAATCTGAGCTGCTGTGAGTGATATTTTTATGTCTCAGAAACTCTGTTAAGGGATAAGAGACTGTGATAGAAATGATGCAGCTGAATATGTGCCTGCTTAGTTAATTTTGATGTAAATGTTCAAGGTACTGCTCTTAGCAGTATCATATTAGCCTTTACAGAGTGGTTATTCTACAGTAATTCATCAATTATTCGTCCCCTGAAGACTGTTTATGTTTGTGTGCTTTTAGAATTACAGAATGAGTGTTTCAAAATGAGTGTTCAAATTCTGTAAGGACTGTGCTCATGTATGTGTGAAAAAAACCAAAGTTGTTGATGGTCTTTATTGCATGCTATTTCCCCAGATGCTTTACAGATTAAAATAATAAGACCATAAGAATTAAGTGAGAAAGAAGAGAGAGGAGAG
Organism: Picathartes gymnocephalus; assembly: GCA_013390045.1. Lineage (NCBI taxonomy): Eukaryota > Metazoa > Chordata > Aves > Passeriformes > Picathartidae > Picathartes > Picathartes gymnocephalus. The sequence continues at coordinate 26,697 of WEKY01045493.1, read as the reverse complement.
GGGATTGTGGAGAAATAGGGTAAGTAGTGGTGAAGGGTATTTTCAGTTGGGATTGTGATAAGTAAAAAGACAGTTGCTGAAATAGAGACTAAACAGGAGTCTAACCCAGACAACATGATCTGCAGGGACTTAATTGTCCATCACTATTTAGAGAGGAATTTTGTGTAATTTCTTTAGTGCTGTTTGCCCAAGTCTATTGGAACAGGTAGCACAGATATTTAGGACCAAGGCAGTTGTAATAGTCTGTGGATACCTGAAGACATCTCAAACTCTAAAACGTTACTTTATGCAAACGAGCAGGATGAAAGTAGGGTTCTGCCCAAGCTGCACCTTTGGAGCAGTTTCCTGGCTAGTCTGTCAATGATCTGAGTGATAATAGAGGATGAGAACCCTGTAAATGCACACAGTCTGTCTTGTTATTTTTATTTTTACTGTCCCATGCTTGTCTGCTATCTCTAGCTTGAAATGTTTCTGATTTTGGCCTCAGCACATTTTCTGCAGAAGATGATGTCAGTGTTTTAAATTTCTCACTTCTATGAGCTGGAGAATGTACAAGCACGTAGATACTTAATTCCTTCAGAAGAAAGAGGTCACAGACAGAAGGTGAAGCAGCGCTGCCTTAAAAATTACAGCAATGACAGTAAATGCCTGCAGAACTGCACTACAGGAGAGAGAACTCTTTCCTCCTTACGGCATACTCAAGACTCCCATCCTCAGGAGTGTGAGCTATTTGCGCCTATAAACTGGTGTATTTATGGCTGCTCTAGCTGGCCATAGACATGGAATCTGAGATTAGTCCTCCTTCTCTTCCTGAGTAGGTGGAATTATTTTCAGAGCAGTCTAAGTCTTTTAAAGTCTCACGAGAAATATTTTTACATGCCTGATGCAGAGTCCCTAAATGGAATTGCCTTCAGGGTGATCCATGTATGATTCAATTGATTAAATATTTAAAATCCAACCTGATGAAAGCAGACAATCATGTACACAGCGGAAAAAGTTCAGGAAAGATCAGCAGAATTTATGTTTTAAACCAAATGAAGAATAAGGAAAGGTCGTTATATGTTACAGGCATATTTTTATAACATGCATACTTAGTATATATTCATATGTGTGTGCACATGTGCATATATATATTGCAGAAAAATCTGTCATGTGAAATCAGCAATAATATGCAAAATGTAAACATAGTTATTTCACCAGACCCTGTAATGTTCAGCTTGATGATAATAAATGAAAAAAATCTGTATACATGTTTGCAAAGGGTGATAGAAGTAGCAATGTTCTTCCAAACTGTGTCTTTAAATTATCCTTAATGAATTTATATGATACTATGGAGTGAGCAGACAATGCTGAGGAGTCTTGGCGATGAGATGGGTAGTCCAATTGTTGAGCTTTACTAAAAGTGACTTGAACCTTTCTTCTGGTTGTTCTGCAAAAGTGCCCAAAAAGAGTTGTTGCACCCTTTTCACCTCTTGGCACTTTATTTAGAAAATTTTTAGCCTGTCTTATGGACATGGCATTTGTCCTCAATATACATCTTTTACTCTTCTGTCAGACCTCGTGGTTATTCTGAGCTCTTTTTTTTCTCCCATGTTCTTGGGGAAAGTAATCTGAACAAAAGTTACCCCAGCCCCAAATTATTTGCACAATTAGACATTAGGTGGTACTTGATCTGTCACATTAATATGAGCAGAATCACTATAGGCAATTAAAAATATTCATTTCTTAAATGTTGGGTACAGACTGGACACCACAATGCATATAATCATATGAGAATACTTCTGGAGCAGAAAAAGTGGGGTTTGTGATCTTACTCATGATGAAACTCTAGCTCCTGTATTTGCCACCTGTCACCCATTATTTGTCTAATGCATGATAGCATGAAGATATCAAGAATGCATTATTGTTAGCTTTTAGCTTGAATAATTTTTCCATCTATCGTAGCACTTTCATGCTGTGGGAATAAATACTGAGTTATTAATTTTGCCACTTCTACTGACGTAGTATAATGATGAACAAAACTAGAGTAGAATACATTACAACAGAACAGAGGTTCAAAAGATTTTTCAGATGTGAGGGTTCTAAATCCAAATTTCCTCCCGAATTTGTCTAAACCAGGACAAACCTAAAGATTATCTGAAAGCTTAACTTAGGTTTGTGCATTCAAAGTGTGGGGCAATATCCCAGTAAAGTTTGACATTTTGCTGTATTTGTGCTATATTTATGTATTAGGTCCCTGAATCAGTGACTGTTATGGACTGTATTTTCAAAATAAGACTTTATAATACAAAAACCAGGATTTCTGAGTACTTTGTTTCAGACTTTATCCTGTTTCTCAGACTCAGCTGAAATCTGCACTGGTGGCTCTAGGTGGCACATTCTAACTGTTTCACTAATCCAAAATGAGGATGTCACCTCTGGGTCAGCACTTCACTAATGAGAGAGAGACACAGTGAATGTACACTGGATAAACATGGGTTGGATGCCCACAGTGCATCACGTTTGGAGCAACAAATCAATATATTGAGAGAAGACTGAATTCCCATGTGAAGAGTTGGTCCTTTCAAGGACATGGGAGCAGAAAGCCACAAGACATTTCTTCTTCTGCAGGTTTAGTTTCTTGTTTTCGTATGTGTAGAAGAGCATTGCATTTGTAGTTTTCAGAATAGGTATTAAGTAAGGAGAGATTTTTATAAGAAAACAGAGTGAAAATAGACAGTAATTTCATCACAGGTGCAGTATGTGCATCATTTCCTACCTTGCATTTATTTCAGGTCAAGGTTCATATGTCAAACTGCACTTTAGAATGACTTTCTGAGAACACTTTTGAACTCTTAATTGAAGGCATTTGTACGCAGTATTTTTATACTGTAGCAAAGTATTATGAAAACAATAATTTAAAAATTGAAGTATCAGAAATGAAATTTATTGTTCATTTTACCACAAATTATCTTAAAATAAATCAGATTAAAAGCTGGATTTAATTTTACCTCTTTTTGTATATTGCTAAACAATCTGAAATCTGGAATATTCTTGATTACACAACATAAATTGGAGTAATAGTATATTTTATTGCATGAAAATGCAATGATTTCCCTTCATGCTGTGAAGCAAATATAGAAAATCATATTGCAACTGGTGTAGGAAATTTATACAATAAATAGTCATTATGTTTCTGGAGGAATGGATGCTAAGGGAAAAAAAGTACTCATGATATGAAAAAGCCCAGTATATCAAGGAATGACACTGGGTACCTGTAAACACAGTAGAGGAAAAGTTTGTACTTCAGGCATAAGGTGGTGTTTTATTGCTCACTTTTCAAGGCTAAAAGACTTCTAATACTTTATCTAAACTCCTCTGGACTTTAAATGTTTTAGGTATCCCATTTCAAATAACTTACTTCTTACATTGAATGTTGCATTGCTATGAACACAGTTACATTAGTTGTATTGTCCATATTTTATATGAACTATCACCTGCACTGGGACTTCTGTTGTCAACTTCATGCCATTTTCTGCTTTCTGGTTTTGCTGGTAGTTTTATGCTGTGTACTTCGCGTGGTTTCTATTTTCTCCTTATTTCTTTTGTTTATCTTTAAAAGTTATAAACAGAGCCTATATAAAATTATTAAGAATCTGAATCTCAGATGTGGTGAAACATCAACTTATGATTATTAATTATATTTCTGCCTGCTGTTCATGTTTGTGTGACAAAACAATGTGAAGTAAAATCATTCTACAGCACTTTGTGGCATGCAGCTAAAAACTCTAGAATGTGAAATGGAAAGAAAGATGAAATTATAAAAATCTCCTTTCTTCTAAGTAGAATGTAATTTCCAATCAGAAGAGAAAAAGTACACTTACTAGTAGCCAATCTATAAACATCATTCTATAAATAAATATAATACGATGTTAAGTTGTATAGGATTAGCCATACTCTATTTATTTTACTTCAGTACAAAATGTCAGCAAAAATATTTTCACTTCCAAAGATAAAATACCCATGTATTAGCATTTCAAAAAAACCCAAAGTTGTGCACTTGAAAAGTACCTCTTCATGTATAGGATATATTTTTATGCAAAACCAGCTCTTTAGAAGTTTGTTACAACATAATAATGGGTATCTCCCTCAAAACCTTTTAACAGAAAGGTTGAATTCTCAATAATGAACTTTTACAAACCTTCTTAAGTTCTTCATCAAAGTATATTGTTAAATAAGCTGCAGAATCAAACTGTCCATGGAGAATAAGAAGTTAGTTTCAAATCTGTTAATTGAAGCAAAGTAAAAAAGTGTGTTGCCGATTGTCACAGTCCATTTTCATGAGGCAGACGCTGCGACCTTCTGCGAGGATCTCCCTTTCTGGGGTGGGGCACCCCGGCAACTGCTTATCCCACCCTAGAAAGTCTTTAGTATCCCAAATACCTTGAAAAGAGTAGCTGAGCCAGGAGGGGGTTCTCCAATGTGCTGTCCCAGCACCCTTTATTGTAGTTGGACCCCTAGACTACAGGTGCTGAGAGGAGTAACTCCAGAAGAACATAAGATGAAGAACACAGGTTGACAAACTACATTGGAAGAACACAGGATTGTAGGTACAAGGGTTTAAATGGGGACAGGAAGGGGAGGAACTACATTATGGACCAATAGGGAAAGGTTGGGGGAAGGACTAAACTATGAGGTAACATACAACAACCAGTAAGAGAACTTAAGGGGAGGAGAGTGATACAGAACATCCAATAGGGATTTGAATAGCAAGGAACTTTCTAGCTACAGAGTGGGGATAAGGACATGATGGGCATATAACTGTACATGGTAGGAAAACAACAAGGGATAAACCAATTACATAAAAAAAGGGGGGGAGGTACAAACAATTTAAATGTACAGAACATACATTAATGAATAAATACAAAGAAATACAAAAGAACACCACAACAGCCGATGGGAAAATCTATGTCTTGTCTGCTTCACATCTGTACCATCATGCAGGTTAAGGAAAATAGAGAAATTACATATTCCCTCTAAGGTCTTTTCATGCCAGTGTGCTGTAGTGCCATATGAGGTAAACATGGATCCTGTCATTAGTTTTCTTTGACAGCATAAAATAATTTTACTAAAAAGAAAAAAAACCATAGTATTCCAATAAAGTTGCTTATGTTAGTTCTGCATTCCCTGATCAACAAAACTGAATCATTATGACACAGCACAAGGGAGATGGAAGGGTGAGATTTCAGGTTCATCTGTGTCCTGTTCCTTGTTATGAGTAACATGTAATATCACCATTCCTCAGAAAATATATAGCTGTACAATTGTGTACACACTGTTGTGCTGGTAACATCCCTTCTGTTGGTACCAATTAACAAGGATGAAATCCTTCAGGGCTCCTGTGGGGCTTTAGAAAAGAGGACTGCTGAATATCTTATGTTTCTTTCTTCAATAAACATTACTACCATTACTTTTATGTAACATTTCACTTTTTATTATAGCACTGCATCTGTTAGCAGAAGGCAAATAGACATTGTTTTTCATAAAGAACCAGATTATTCTTTAAAATGTAAAAAACTGAATTTCCCATTTTTGATTCCAAGTGACTGGCTTACTGTAACCAAAATATAACATATTCCTAGGCTCCATTTTTACATCAGGTAACACTTTCTTAAGTACTCCTGTTTGCTGGACAGCAGAGGACAAGAAAGCTGAGGTGTAATTGAACATTTAGGATAGACTTCAGGGCACATGGTATACTTAGTTAGTAGTGACAACTGCTACATGTTTTGGGAGTTGTGTTAGACACTCGAGTTTCGAACTGAAGGGAATAGGAGTGTTCCCTCCTAAATGTGAGTTTTATTCTAGATTCAAAAGCACAAAACAAATCTCAAGCAAAGCCTGGTGCTGCTGGCGCCTTTAAACCTCACTTTCAGAAAGGCAGCACATGCTCCTGGGCATTTTTAGTTGAGTAGCAGTGGCCACGTCTTTTATTGATAAACTCCATTGTCACAGAATCATCTGGAAATTAGCCTGGACCGGCTCTCTGGAGATCATTTGATCCAACATTCCACTCAAAGCTGGAACAACTGCAAATTTATAACCATCTTGGATCGTAGATCAAGTTGCTCAAGACTTCGTTAAGCTAACTTTGAGAATCTACAATGATATGCAGTCTTTCTGGGACACCTGCTTGATTACTTCTGATGTAATTTTTTTCCCATCTCAATATTTTAATTGATAGTGTTTGCTACTTTTCTTTCTGTGTATTTGGCATAATTATGGGAGGATTTAGGCTGAGAAAATTAATTTTCCACTCATTCTTGGATGCCTTTAAAAAATCACTGTAGCAGTAGATCCAGTTTCATTTGGAAGCAGTGGATATTTTTTTAAGTGAAGGAAGAGTGACTGGAGAGTGACAGAAGTCTGCTTGTGTTAAATATTTGAGATTGGTCACCAATTCTTGATCAGCACTGAGAGGTTTTAGACTGAAAATCCCTGAGATCTAAGTATGCAAGATAAGTGTCATATATCTTCCAGAGACTATCATTTACCCCTGGATGGATGGAAGTATGCTATCCATATTACTGGAAGCTGGTGCTTCTGTGTCTGTCTTATCCAGTTACCTGTCATTGATGAGAGGCAGCTTGAGGAAGGAGTACACTACCCAAAAATGAATGTGCTAATACTTCTGTAGCTAAAATCATCACTAACTTCATGCTGAATTCATAGAGTCAGAAGTTCTACAGCCAGAGGGGATCATTATGTTCACCTTGTCTGACCTCCTGTGTTACATAAAGGGTAGAGTTCTTCACCCATTTTTAACAATTAAGACAATTCCTATGAAAATAACCTTAAAGATACACAGAATCTACTACATGATAATAATTCAAATTGTTGATTAGCCACGATGTTAAAAACATACACCTTTTTCTAGTCTCAGTGCATGAACGCTCACCTTCTAGCTACTAGATACATCATGGTACTAAATATTTTATGAAGCACATAATTATTCATTAAACCAAATTCCTGCTTTAAAAATATTTTATAATTTGAGACATCAATCACTCTTCCATAATATAGAATTTGAAATATTAATTAAAACCTTCCTTTGTGAGATCCTAGCACGTATGTGCTTTGGACCTGCACCTGATTTCACTCATATTCCTGTTAGCTCTTTATACCCTAGTTGCTGTAACAGAGTCAACATATTATGAGTTCATTTGATTTATGTGTGCTCAAATGTGTTCCCACAATAGCACAAAATCTTCAGGGACTCTGGGATCATTTAGATAAAGAATTTGTATGTAATTCTTTTATTTTTCTTTCTGTTCTCTAATGGCTAGTACATTTATTCCTAGTATATAACTATTCATCAGGTTTTCCTGTACCTGTGTTATTATTACCAAAATGCCGTTAGCAAATTTAAGTATGACTGACATATGTTTCAGCTTTTGCAACATTGTGACTCTCAGCTTTTTCAAGAAAGAGAAAGGATGAGAGAACATCTATGTCACTCAGTTTTACTTTTTTAGGACAGTCATAATTACTATTAAAATATCCAAAAGTATAAACTCAAGTCTGCAATCAAAAACAGCACAGCTACATAGCAACATCCAATATAAGAGAACCAAAGAATGAAGATATATCCACATTGCTATAAAACAAGGTTGTATGGGATATTGCAGCATGGGGTGATAGCAGAGAACTTGATAGCAGAGAACATTTGTTCTTCATTCTTGTATCTTCCTACTGAGGATACTTTTGAAAGAGCTTAGGATCCAATACATTTCACCTTAGGAGACTTTCTTTGAGCTTTTTCTTCACTGGGAGAAATAAATTTCATTGCACTCAGTAAAATGCGTTTTCTATTGAGATGGCCACCATACAAAACCAATCTTTTCTGCAATACTAATTGCTTTATCTTCCTATCATTTTCTCTGTGAAGTCTGCTGCTTCTTCCATTTTGTCTTGTCTGCATTTTAGTTAGAGGGCTCGTTTATGGATCTCATACAGTTAACCTATTCTTTTTTAAATAACAACAGCCCACAAAGAAGTCTACGCAAGGATCCATGAAGGTTTAACAGGTGACACACTGGTGCTCTATGATATTAGAGAACTTATTCACCTACAGTAAATTCCTTGATTTCATTGGATTCTAATATAGAAAAAGCAGCAGCAAGAGATTGTTACTTATTTCAGAATTTTAGATTTAAATTAATATTAAAGTATGAGGAAACTGTGTAATTTATAAGCTTGATTTCAATTACATGAATTTTTTTAAAGCCATGGATCGACTTCTTGTCTGGTATAAATCAATGAAATTGCTATTATTTATGCTAGTTGCAGGTATGATTACACATTGTTAGTTTCTTCATAACTCTGTTCCTTCCTTCAGATGTTTCTCAATAAAAGCCTCATAACCATGCTTCAGAATGTCAGGAACTGTAGAATTGATTCTCATGGGAGATTTGCATCAGCTGAGCCCACTTAACTTGATCGTTCTTTATTTGTAGCTGATCAAAAATTCAACAGCCTGTATTGTGCCTTTACCTTCCTATCGAGTGGCAGTTTGGGACTGCTCTGAAAAGGCAAGAGATGGGTGTGTATTTATTTAAAAATGGTTTCCGTTACAGGAAAAAATTGTGAAAGAGATACAGACTTTAGGTAGCTAATGGATCATTTGAGATAGGAATATAATATACTCCTTCTAATAGATCATTTCCAAAATCTTCATGAGTATATAAGATGACTTTTTCAAATGTTGTTGACTACTAAAACTTGTAAGCAATCTTTTATGTTCTGCTGGTACATGGTATGAATATGCTTTACTGCATACATATTTTGAGTAATATCTCAATGTTTCATTACATGTACTTGAATGCAAAATTTCTGGACATATCATCATTAGTTCTTTTTTTTTTTTTTTTTTTTGACGCTCCTGTGAATCACAGAACCTATCAGTGGTGAATTAATTTTCTCAATGCAGATAAAAAATAAAGAACAACTGTGAGTTAAAATAATAAATAGGCCAATTTGCACTCATAGTTCTTACATCTTAAATCTTCATAAAGTGTCATTAAAATTCAATGTTCCTTATACAGATTGATGCGCAAGCAATACATATTTCAAAAATTAGATTCAGTGGATATGCAAGGGTTGGGTTTATGCAGTAATTATAGCATCACTTCATTTATAATTATTATCTTCATTAGATGTAATTTAGCCAACCAATATGATTTAGATACACACATGCATCTACTACTTTAATAGAAATATGCTTGCTGTCCTTGACAGTTTCATGCCTTAAGCAAACACAGTGTACTGAAAACTCTCTTCTTCTTTTAAGTTTTCTTCCTGTGGAGTTCAGCAAACATAAAGCTCTGTTATTGCTGCCACTGTTCTACTTTCAGAAGCTATTTACTATAGCTAAAAGAAAAAAAAAGGGCCTTGGTTCTCATAATTTTTCTTCCTCAAGGTCAACTGATGTAGCCACTAGTTCTTGACAAGGTTTTCAAAACCTAAAAAAAGTGTTATTAGATTTATTATTTTTTAATTCAGGGAGCCTTTTATACTGGAATTCAAATTAACTTTTTTGAAACACATTCTTTTAAAATAAAAATAAAACCAAAACCGAGCAAACATTTTAAAAACAATCAAAACAGTTAATAAATCAATTAACTTAGTGATAAACTGTGGGGATTAGACATTAAAGTCACAGCTTTATGTGAGATGTATTTACTTGGTCATTGAAGATACACTATTTATGTCAAATGGTTGACAAAGATACTCCACCAATGGTATATCTGTGTTTCGCATGGGCTAATAGTTTTGTCTGCATAAATTCTTGAGTTCCATGCCTGTTTGTGGTAAACTAGTCCTACAAAGTCGAAGTTAAAGTTGAAGTTCAATCAGGTAAACAGAGAAAGTTCATGATTTGAATGTTACTCCCTGTAAGCTGATTCAACAGCTGTATGGAAGAAGTCCTGCTGAGTGACAAACCTGAGGCTTGGTGGTAAATGAGGAGAAAAGTCACTTGCCATGGTGTAAATGACTCCTTCCTTCAGCTGAGCATGGTGGCACAAGAGTTGATGTTGGTAGTGTTGATGTGTTTGTGTGTTGTTCTCATAAAAACTGCTGCAATGACTTGTTCTTCCAGAGCTCACTGTAGTTATCCCCTGCAGAAATAATTGTAGCAGCAGAATTAGCTGAGGTTTGGCAAGTCTGAATACAGCAGTATATCCTGGCTAGTACCAAGTGAGCACAGCAGTCCTCATGTTTGAACAGCTCAGTGACAAATGTCATGTGCTGCAAAAACACAAGGAAGGAACCTGAGCCAAAATAAACTCTGTCTTCATGTTCTCCATCACAATACCCATGGTAGCAAGCAGCCCTGCAGTGTAAGTGTGGGGACACCACCTTTTCCTGGGAAGGGTCACATTGCTGAAAGGTGTCCCAAAAGAGAAAACTCACCCCCACACATTATTTGAGATAAAAACCTGTTCAGCTAGAGAGACCGACCACTGCTCAAATAAGGAGGAGCTCAGCTGGCGTGACGATTCATAGAACTGAAGTGTCTGAACTTGAGCCATACTTCATGACAAGCACATATTTGTGCATTTGACAAGCACAGAGCAAGCTAAGGGCAGGCAGTATATGTATGCCACTTACACCACTTGAAGTAAATTGACAAGTTATAAATTCATCTCAGATTTTACAGCTATTGAATGCAGGGGCATTCATACATACTGGGATGAAGGGACCATTGTATGAATGGCATGTGGTGCCAGAAAAAATACCCATCCAAATAAACAAAAACCAACCCACAACACATCACGATTTGGATCAGAGAGATGGTTAATGTGAAAAAGCCGTAGTGATACTCTACACAGGTACACAGAGCTTTTGAACTCAACTTTGAAGAAGCAGAAATCCTAAGATGCTTAAACGGAAAGAAAGAATATCACTAAAAATAAAGAATATTCATATTCTCTGATAGCTGGGGAGCTAGAATCATTGACCCACACTTTTCAGGGAATTTGGTTTTCTAATACTAATTATTAGAACACAAATTCCCAAATAGTAATTAATTGCATAGGTAAAAATACGAAGAGGATAATTAGATCTGCCTCAGTTTGATACAGGTACTTTTAATTTGCTCAGTTATCATCAGTAGGAACAGATGCTAGTTCTTGCTAACTGTTTGGAGCTCAAATAACTGCTCTCTAGTGACTTCTGAATTGAATGTTGCAAGCTTGATTATTACAACTCATCATATTAGAAAAGGAAGCCTCACTGTATATGAAAAGCATCAATTCTTGCTATCCAACCAGAGTAACACTTGCTACTCACCAACAACTTTTCTTTCAGTTTTGTCAAATACAACAAAAACATCGAGGTCACACCTGGGACTGAAGTCTTTCAGGCTGTTCCAAGCCCTTCTTTATTCAGACATAACATTTATGTTTTTCTGGAATAAGGAATTCATTCATTAGCTGGATCATGTAGTCCTCATGAAACAACATTTACCAGTGCTATAGTTACGCGTCAGAAATAATTCCTGTTGGAGATAAGAATAGCAATGGGCTTCCTACATTCAGAATTATGTGGCATTTATTTTCTCAATTTCACTGTATTTGACTCCTTTGAAGTTAAATCTAAGCTTTTTTTTTTTTGTCTACCTTCAAAAGAAGAATAAACAAGATTTTAAAATTTATTTTAAAATAATGAAGCTGGTCATAATATCTAGGTTTACATCATGCACTTTTAAATTTTTGAGTATGCTATAAAATAATGACTTCTGTATAAATAATTTATTCAACTTATTATCGAGGAATTTTTTTTATTATTATTAATGTGAGTTCAACTGAAAATAGTTTTTATCCTAAAAACATATGGGAAAAAATCTGTTTCAAATACTTGCATTTTATGGGAAGTAATATTTTGAGGGAAAATAATTTAATATAAAAACTAAGATGGTTTCAGAATAATAGATTTCTTTCTGAATACCATGGTAGAAGTGTTCCATGATTTATTCATTGATGTGAAAGAATATATTTTCTCTGCCACTATTTTAAACTGGACCTAGTAGAACAGAAAAATATAACACTGTGTTTCCTTGGAATTTAGTGCATAAAGTCATAGTTAAATGAAAACTTTATTCTCTATGAGGAACAGTGGAAGAAAAAGAGAAACAAAAATGTTTTTTAGGGGTTGTTACCCAGATGACGTGGGTAAACCATATTCTTTTTAATAGATCCCTTGTCGTGGATTAGAGTGAAACAACACTGAATGATCTGTATTTGTAAATATATATATATATATATATGGTTTATTTTAGAACAATTTGGTTATGTTTGGTTGCAAAGGAAAGCACGTATGTAGCCATTTTGGCTATTATTGTCTATAGTAATAAAGCAATATGAAAGCATAAAAATATCACTTATGAATATGTGTAAGGGAAAAGAAAGAGAGAGAAAGATAACCACCCACAGAGCTCACAATGAGACTTGTTTGTTGCAATGTAGTTTACCATCGGTCAAAGTGATGGTCTTGATCTGTAGCGGGTGGGGGAAGAACCCCTGAAACACAAAGTTCCGTGGGTTAAAACAGGCTCAGGCTGCGTGGGGACACCCAGGTACCTTCCCCGCGTGGAGGGGAAGTTTTACACTGTCTCTTGCAGCAGCCCCTGGGTCTGTTGCAGCACTTCTAGATCGTGCGCAGTCACCTGGTGGAAGGCCTCAGGAATGGGTCTGGGGGCACTTCGCGGTCTTTGATGGTTTGTGGCACCTTCTAAGACACAACAGCTGCCTCTCAGAGCAGTCAAGCCAGTACTGCCCCATCACCTTCCGCGGGGGAGCAGGGGCAGTTCTGCCCCTGCGCAATGGCCATTATAAAGAGAACCATCCGGGACTGCAGGGTTTGAGCCTCCCCCTCGGGGATGCAAACCCGGCCTCAGCAAATGAGTCTGTGGGCTTTGGCCTTCCCCCCGCTGAACCCAGCCAGAGCTGGCTTTCAACATAGCTGCTGAGAAAGGCTTCCTTTGTGGTTACATTCTTCTCCCTCCAGGCTTGTTTACTTCTCCTTAGACTTGAGATAACTGGACAGTAGTACCAGATTTATCTTATCTCAAGTTCCCATCAGGAACTTGGCTTAACTCACAGTCCCTTTCCAGTCACAAGACCTGTTCTGGGAGGAATTTGGCTTCGGTGGTCACAGATGAGCGGTTTGCTACGTGGACAGAAGCCTGTCCCTTGCTGATTTTAACAATGTTTAAGCCATTAACAATAACATTTCAGTCTCTCACAGGGAATCACACCATTGTTGTATATATCCTACTTTTACTGTTTGTACTGGAAAGCAAGAGGAGGAAAGAGGGAGCAAGATGTTTTGCCTTACTCTACAAGCAGATAAAAAGACATTGCTTGCTCTGCCAGTGTGCCTGAGAGGTGCAGCCTTCCACAGTCTGTAACCTTCAGATGAGAAATGTGTTTCCACAGGGACAGAGCAGTGCTGCCATGGGAAGCAGCATGACTTTTCCTTCTGCTCAAAGCCCTCCACGGCATGTGGTGGCATCCCACAGTAAGAAATCCTGTCTAGCACTGATGGGATCCCTACTGAGGGAGTAGCATTCTCTGTGCCTCAGCTGAGCATTTGCTCTGCTGTCTGGATAGCAGTTGGCCACCAGGGATTTCAGCTGGGAATCTACTGCAAGTGTCACACACAGTATTGCACATCCACTCATTCATTTCTTCAAACTTGTCCAGTAAAAATGACTGCAACAGTATGTGCTGTTACATCTGAGCATCTTTCTGTCACCAAACCAAGGTCTAGTCTGGTGTCAGGTGAATGGTACAGAGTTTTGGCTGTGTATGTCAACTTTTGGGCTGAAAGCCAAGGAGTACAACCATTGGAACAAGATACAAACAGGAAGACATGAAGCCCAAGTAACATATAACTCTCTTCTACCACTCAGACATAATCCATTGCAGTTTTTCAAAGTACTTTTTGATTCAGAAGATTGCTCTGGATTGCATCTTGCTGCCATGCTTCATGGACAGATACTGTTCAGAGGTGCAGCAGAACATAAATCTGAAGACTACAGAGAGAGAATGGACATATCTGATCTGCCACATTTTAAATACAGATAGTTTTTTTTCATTCACACATACTAAGTAGTTGCCTATTTTAAGCATTAGCTTCCTTCATTTTTCTGTTAGTCATCTGCCCTGATACTCTTAAAATCATTTTATTGCTTCATACTATATATTCATTATTAATTGTTCTATATTATTGACACAAATTTAAACAGCTGAAGTGAGTTTGGTTAAGAATACATGTGTGGATGGTTTCTATGGTAGCCTATTTCACAGTCCGTCTTTTAATGCCTCTTAAAGTAAGACTGTAGATTTAGAAAATCCGTTTTAAAATATTTCCAGAGATTTAGTAGCAACAGCTAACTTCACAAATCCTTTGAAAATGTTCTATTAAATAGACATTATACAGAGTGGCTGGCTTTCCTATGTTTGAATAAAATATAAAAAGCAAACAAGAATATTAGTGGTTTTTGAGTTGAAAAGTTATTATTGCAGGCATTGCAGAACCTTTCAAGGTACACTATAGTGTGTGCATGACTTAAGACAGTTCTTCAGGTCTGTGTGGCAATAAGTACAAGCTGCGTAACAGAAGCCATCCATAACAGTTTATTTATAATGTTAATAAAATCAGGGGGTAAAAAAGCAGGTTCTGTTGTTGATAGCAGAAATGTTGTCCTTTACGCTAGAAGTTGTGTGTTTCCAGGATTTCCAGAAGTATATTTGAATGATGTGCAGTATAAATAGAAGTTTCGACATCACAGTTGAACAAATCATCCCAAATCTCACTTAATATTTCCACTGATTATCCAATCCATTGAACCATCAGCAGGAATAATAAATTTGCTAATACTGGACAAAAATTCATGTCTAATATCTCACTATTTAGCAGAGCTATCCATGCCAACCTACTACTATGCAAGTAGTTCTCTAACTATATAATCTATCCTCTTGAAGAGATGCAAAAGCCAGACATTTCTCAGAAAAGACTTTTTTCTTCCAAAGACCATAAGAAACCATTTTCTAATTAAGCTTTTCTAGTAATAGAAAGCATTTTGCATGTAACTAGGGGAACTTTTATTTTATTAGTAACATCAAAAGTTTCTGTCTGGGTCTCGTTAGCAGGTGATTTTTATAAATCTGTGTGGAAACATAAATGGTCATCATACATGATTCTCTCATCATGATTCCCCAATGTATGTCTTCATTTTTCAGATAGTTCTCTTGTGCACATATATTCATTTTCATGTAAAACCTATTCTTTGTAGTTGTAATAAAGATTTATGGGGGTGTAAACAACTATGTGCCATAGGAATCAAAGTCTAAATGTGCAAAAGAAGTAAAAGTTTGTCATCATGTTTTAGTTTATGCCTTTACCTGAAAGAGTGAAAATCCATGAAAGAACAGTGACTGTCTAAAGCATGTACAAAAAAAATCTTGGATTCTATCAATTATTTATTAGCTCAACAAGTTCCTAGTTAACCAAAATAAAACCCCAGGCTTCATACACCATAATCTACCACTCATTAATCATCAGATTTTCAAAGTTTTGTTCTCAATGTGTACTTTATAGTAGCCCATTGCTTTCTTTCATATCTGTTTGAAAAGCTGAGGTGAAATTTTCGTTTTCTGATAAGCATGAAAGATATTGGGATATATTGCTGGGGTATTTGCTAAGACATTAACATGTTTTATGAATAAAATCCTAGTGTCTTCTGGACCTTCCTGACTGGTACTAATTTTTGCCTTAAAAAAAAAACAACCTACCAACCAATCAAACAAAATACAAAAGCATCTTGAGGCAATAATGTGGAATCCAGAATTATTCATAGCTGATTTTCCTTCTTTTCATCTTTTCCACTTTTTGAGCATTGGAAATCAGATTCCTTTAGGGACTTGGCTAACCCCTGTAAGCTTTATACTTCCAAATGCTTGAACAGCCAATTTCACAATTTGGCGTTTTCGAGGAATTATGTAGAATATAAGTGTTTAAGATACCTGCATTAACAACAGCTTTTGTGATTCTTTTTTACAAGTATTTTCTGTAGTCATCCATTCCTAACTGAACACAAAGTATTAACACTTCTCTGTTATTAGCTTTTATCTTTAAAGTTTATTGTTAACATTTTGAAAATTACACTTCTCAAAGATAATGAAAAATGTCACAAAAATCAGCAATGTCACATACTCTTGAAGAGGGAATCCCCAGTGTATCAGTGCCTAACACAGGACAAGAGTGCAAAGTGCAATATTCAAATCCTTGCACTGTGTCATGGGGAACTCTGGATATGCCACATTTTAAAGAAAAGTCTCCAAGTATCTGTCTCAGTGCACAGCTGTTGTGCTGCATTCTTCTCTGGGTTCTTCTTGCTGGTTCCAATGGTCCTCTCATAACTAACCAAATAAATAAACAAATATATAATGTTCCTACCCTCAGTCCTTAGCTAGAGCTACTGTCATTCACATCTCTCAGTTTTACTTTTCTGTTCAGCTCCAATATGACTTAATTTTACAGTGCATAAATTATCTTAAGGCTTTTCACTGTCTGTCACATTGCACGAAACCAAAAGAACAAATAGAAAACCCAGGCTGTGCTTAATCAGAGGCTCCTGAATGTATATTAAATCTAAAAATAATTTTTAAAAAGGTATTTGAAAGGCTGTATGCGTCGGGAATCTAATAATCTTGCTAGCCACCAGGCAGGAGCTTATCTAGCCTACCTAATGCATATGTCTCAAGTTTGGAAATAATGAAGATCTAAAGAATGATTCAAAGAATGCATATTCCGTAAAGGACGTGCTTATCTGTTCCTATGTGCATTGTAAATCTCAAATTCAGGAATTTGTTGTTTCTGTTTTACACTATGACATATAAAATACTTGTCCTAAGAATTATGTGATGCTGTAGAATGTGTGCACTACAACCTAGTGCACAGTGGCTTAAGACTGCTTTCCAGTCTTACGTTTTGCTTCTTCAGCAAAAATCAAAACATATCCAACAATGTCATGAATCCCAAATTATAATAGAAACTGTGAAAACCATGGGTCAGGCTTTTATTTTCTTTTTAAAGGTTTCTTTGGATATGAATCAAATTCTCCACCTAATTTCAGTGGACAGTAAATTGAGCCATGTAGTTAACCTGTTATTTCTGCTACTCCCAGTGGATGCTAATTATGCAGAGGGATTGCTAAACTTCCTTTTTAGTTCACATAAATTAAACACCTAGACATGAAGCTTTTAGTTCTGTGATGAAGTATGACTAAGTGCGTTTCATTTTCTACTAAAACTTGATCAGATAATTCAGGAGATAGTAGAAACACACTTCTTCTTCAAAATAGCATCTGATTTTTCCCTCTGTGTACAGGTAACTGCGAATACTGCTGCAGTCTCAGAGCTCAGCAGTTGCTAAATGCCTGGCTTTCGCAGAATGATTGAAGTTCAGAGGGACCTCTGGAGATCATCTTGTCCAACCTGCTGCTAAAGTCTACACCAGGTTGCACATACTTGTGTCCGGGCAGGTTTTGAGTATCTTCAGAGGAGACTCCACAACCTCTCTGAGCAGCCTGTTACAGTGCTCTGTCTCCCTCACAGTAAAGATGTTTTTCCTCATATTCAGATGGAACTTCCTGTGTTTCAGTCTTTGCCCATTGACCCTTGTCCTGTTACTGGGCAGCACTGAAAAGAATCTGGCCCCACCCTCATAACACCCACTCTTAAGATATTTGTATGCATTGATGAAATCCCCTCTCAGCTGTGTTCTTGCCTCACTGTAGAGCATGCAACATGTTTGCTAAATTTGAATTGATTAACATCTTCGTCAGGATCACATTTGCCAACTATTAATGCAGTTTGAAACTATTACACCTGAAAAACATTTTCAGGAATCTGGAATTCATTTATTTGCTTCTGCAGCTTTTTTTTTAATTTCTCTTTTTTTTTTTTTTTTCTTTTTTTTAATGGGGATACATCCGAGAAATTGCTGGTATTGCACACTTGGAAAGGGGAGACACTTTTATTCTTCATGACCATTGGCAAGAAGGGACTTATGCTATTGTGGTTTATGTTGTTATGAGAATTGTCATAAATACTTGAAGCTTCTGGCTTTGTAGTACCTCTAAAATCACTTTACTTGAAAATTATGTTTATTATTCTCTTCAGCTGGAAATTCAGTAGATCAAGACAAATGTGGTGCTTTTCTGCTTAATGCAGTTAGTAATTTGACAAGATAGGTATAATTTCCCATATATTTCAGTTCCTCACAGTAAGAGTGTTCCAGAGTAATTTGGCAAACAAACAAAAGAGCTAATTAAGTACTGTTGAATTAAGTGTAGACAAGGTCATACCAAGGGCTCAGCTGAAGTTTATTAAAGATTAGCAGTCTGTTTCTGCAGGAGGGATCCCTCCAGCTACTGTAATGTATGACAGCCTGGCAGACCATGTTCCACAGCAAGCTGTTGTACAGAGCACAGTTATAAAACAAATTTTCAGTAGCATGTCTAATAAAAGGGCTTCATACATTAAAGACATTTTTCCCTTTGCATTTTGTTACATTTGGAACAGATAAGCAAAACAAGACATTATTTGCTTCCATACATTTGGAAAATTACTCTAGAAGTAGGTCATTATGCCAAAAGGACTAGGTTATTCCCGTGCTCTTCATTTGCACTGTAAATCCTTGTGGCAAAGACACACCTTTGCTTTTGAAATTACCTCATGCAGTAGAAACCAATCTGTGAATCCAAATATAAATCACCTAAATATGTGTGAAGATGCTTGGATAGTGGTGTGCCATGTTTCCCCTTAACTTACCCAAAAAAAGTAATTATTTAAGTATTTATAACATGCATTGAAACCTGTGAGCCCAATCTGTGAGTCAGTATTGGACCATGCAGGGAGTAAGGCCTTTACTTCTACTTTCCTGACCATCATAAAGACTCTACAGGGACATGACTAGGGCAATATTATCCTTGTGATGTTGCTAAACAGTGTAAAGTACAGATTATTTACTGCAAGGATGAAGTGTTCTTTAAAATATGTCTGATGTACTGAGTGAGTCTTTCCTGTCATAGTTCTGGTAGTTTTAACTAATCTTCATATTCCTATGCTGACACATAAATAAATAAACTTGCCTCTTTATCATACCTACACAGAGTT
>WEKY01045492.1:0-23863 GCA_013390045.1 Picathartes gymnocephalus | reverse complement strand
GCAATGGCATCCCGACTCTTTTCACGTGAATGAACAGATGCCCATATGGCAGAGGAAAAGGTATCAATTGATACATGGGCGTATTTTACTCTGCCAAATTCAGGAATATATGTGACATCAGTCTGCCAGATCTGCAGAGCCTTCAAGCCACGGGGGTTAACTCCCATTTGTAATGGAGCTGTGTGGCCCTGGCAATCAGCACATGTGTTCACAATGTTATGTGCCTCTGTGCTGGACAGCAGGAATTGTCTTTGTGGGGCTCGAATGCCTTGGTGAAAAAAGGCATGTGATGTCTTTGCCTGAGCCAGCCTATCTGGCTGTGGTGCTGTCCAGGCAGGACCGGCCAGGTAATCTGATCGAGCATTGCCTTCTGCAATGAAACCTGGCAAATTTGTGTGGCTTCTAACATGCAAGATGTAGTAAGGGCAGACTCTGGCCTGGACTGTATGCCACAAAGTCTTTAGGAGGTCGAATAATCATGCATTGGCAATTTCTTTCAGCAAGGCTCTGTCTAATCTCTGTGTTGTATCAGCTACATATGTAGAGTCAGTTATAATATTTAGAGAGACATCGGGAAAATGTTGAAAAGCCATTGTCACCACACATAGAACCACTAGCTGAGGTGATCCATTCTCACAGCCTTCCAGTGTTTGCCACTCACTATCCTCTCTCCACATCACAATGGCTTTTCCCATCTTTCCAGAGCCATCAGTAAATACGGTTACACCCTTCTGAGGTGTCTGACTACTCAGTTGTTTTAGGGATAGTTCAGTGGTCCCACCTAATTGCAGTAATTTGTGACTCGGTAGGTGGTAACTAATTTGTCCTGTGAAATTTTGTAATGCACTTTGTAAAGCTGTGCTGTTGGCAAAGCACCAATCAAACTGATCTTGTGGCACAAGTATAATGATTTCAGATGGATCCTTTGCACATAACTGCAAACATCTTTGATGGCATTTTATAATTAGATGTGCTATTAACTCAAAGATGGTAGGTGCCATCTCTTTAGGTTGATGTGGTGAAAACATTCACTCTAAAACATGCAAAGGGTNAAGGCAGCATCTGTCATCCTGTCTGCAGGGCCCTTGGAGACAGGGTGACAAACACAGCATTATGGGAGAAACACTTATGATGATACATAGTAAAACCATGACCTTTTCTTCTGAATCAGCAGGCCTAGACACTCTTAGCAGCTGAGGTGTTTCCTTGTATCACTTGGGTGTAACAGTCAAACCAAGAGCTGTCAGCAGGGTCACCGGCAGTACAGAGTCTAAAGTGGCATGTGCAGGCTTATTGCTTAGAGAAAAAAAGAAAAAACATTTTAACATTAGAACTGGGGGTACCCAAACAGTTTGTCTGAATCAGGTTAAAAACTTCCTTGTCCTTAAATGAGTCCTGGATCATCATGAGTTACATGCATGTGCTGTTTGAATCACTGCTTCACATTGTCTGCTGGAGGTTCTGCAAGGAGATGTTGTTCCCGGTCCCGAGCAGGATGTAATGCAGGGGGGACACACCTGGCTGGTAGCCACTGTGTTCCGGTGTCCGTTGAAACACACGCATAGCCACGTCCCAACACAATGAGGTCCCATGGACCTTCCCACTTGTTTGTAATAATGTCTCTGATCATTACCTTAGGCTTGATTGTCTGGGCATCACTAGATGACTGTAGTGACAGGAAATGGTTCAGAATTATCGGGTTCTGGGATTTCTCAGGCACTGTTAGGTAGTTTAGGGTGTAAATAGCTTTTGCCACTCTGCTTTGTGGGGTCTCACCACACATTCTCTCTTTTTGTTTGTCTAAGGTGCGTTTTAAAGTGCCATGTGCATGTTCTACAATGGCTTGACCAGTTGGTAGGTGAGGAATACCAGTTTGATGTGACACACCCCATAGCTGTAAAAACTGTCTGGTTTTGTGTGAGGTGTATGCTGGCCCATTGTCAGTTTTTATGTTTTGGGGGATGCCTAAAGCAGTGAAGGCTAATCTCCAGTGTGCAATGGCATCCCGACTCTTTTCACGTGAATGAACAGATGCCCATATGGCAGAGGAAAAGGTATCAATTGATACATGGGCGTATTTTACTCTGCCAAATTCAGGAATATATGTGACATCAGTCTGCCAGATCTGCNTGGTTTAGTTCCTTCAAAAGCTCCTTGCCCATTCAGGTCGGTCATTTTCCTTGTTGGCTCATCTTTCGGCACACAGGGACAGTCTGTACCTGTGCCTTCAGGATTTCTGTTTTGAAGCATGCCCATCCTTCCTGGACCCCTTTGTTTTTAAGGGCTGCTTCCCTAAGTACTCTACAAATAAGTCTCTTGAATAGGCCAAAGTCTGCCCTCTGGAAGTCCAGTGTGGAAGTTTTATTGATGCGCCTCCTTGTTTCACCAAATACTGAAGACTCTATAATTTCATTATCACTGTGCCCCAGACAGGCTCCAACTACCACAACTCCCACCAGCCCTTCTCTGTTTGCAAACAGCAGGTCTAGCCTACTCAATATGGCTCTGCAACTACATTTTTAATTTTGCAACTGGGATAATCAAACAAATGAGAATCAAGCAGACAAGGACTCTTATTCATTATTTTGCAAGGTATTCTGTCCTCATTAATAAATACAAGACTGCAGCAGAGGGAGATACAGGCATTATACTGAGGCTGAGAAATAGGAGGGCATTCGCTGCTCACTCTTATGTGCTTTCACTGCTGTCCCTACAGGAAGGAAAACAGACATCTATGGCTGTTTGGTGTTCTGGGAGACAGGGAAATAACGACAACACACCCAAAAGATCATGCACAACAGCCCCTCTCTACTGAGCTCTGTTCACCTCATATAGGTTTTTGGGCTCCTCGCGCTCGGCATTAATTGGCCGGACCTGTTGCCGCCTGCTTGGCCACCCAATAGCTGACCTCGTTGTTAACAGTCCAGGCCTGCTGTCCAACGATGTATACCGGTCAGGTCACGTACTTCAACTGACACATTAGATATTATATTGATACAGGTGTAATTAATTAATTTATTCTGCAACAATTCCCCCTTTTTTGTTTTTTTAAATAATAAGGCAGCATCTGTCATCCTGTCTGCAGGGCCCTTGGAGACAGGGTGACAAACACAGCATTATGGGAGAAACACTTATGATGATACATAGTAAAACCATGACCTTTTCTTCTGAATCAGCAGGCCTAGACACTCTTAGCAGCTGAGGTGTTTCCTTGTATCACTTGGGTGTAACAGTCAAACCAAGAGCTGTCAGCAGGGTCACCGGCAGTACAGAGTCTAAAGTGGCATGTGCAGGCTTATTGCTTAGAGAAAAAAAGAAAAAACATTTTAACATTAGAACTGGGGGTACCCAAACAGTTTGTCTGAATCAGGTTAAAAACTTCCTTGTCCTTAAATGAGTCCTGGATCATCATGAGTTACATGCATGTGCTGTTTGAATCACTGCTTCACATTGTCTGCTGGAGGTTCTGCAAGGAGATGTTGTTCCCGGTCCCGAGCAGGATGTAATGCAGGGGGGACACACCTGGCTGGTAGCCACTGTGTTCCGGTGTCCGTTGAAACACACGCATAGCCACGTCCCAACACAATGAGGTCCCATGGACCTTCCCACTTGTTTGTAATAATGTCTCTGATCATTACCTTAGGCTTGATTGTCTGGGCATCACTAGATGACTGTAGTGACAGGAAATGGTTCAGAATTATCGGGTTCTGGGATTTCTCAGGCACTGTTAGGTAGTTTAGGGTGTAAATAGCTTTTGCCACTCTGCTTTGTGGGGTCTCACCACACATTCTCTCTTTTTGTTTGTCTAAGGTGCGTTTTAAAGTGCCATGTGCATGTTCTACAATGGCTTGACCAGTTGGTAGGTGAGGAATACCAGTTTGATGTGACACACCCCATAGCTGTAAAAACTGTCTGGTTTTGTGTGAGGTGTATGCTGGCCCATTGTCAGTTTTTATGTTTTGGGGGATGCCTAAAGCAGTGAAGGCTAATCTCCAGTGTGCAATGGCATCCCGACTCTTTTCACGTGAATGAACAGATGCCCATATGGCAGAGGAAAAGGTATCAATTGATACATGGGCGTATTTTACTCTGCCAAATTCAGGAATATATGTGACATCAGTCTGCCAGATCTGCAGAGCCTTCAAGCCACGGGGGTTAACTCCCATTTGTAATGGAGCTGTGTGGCCC
Source organism: Picathartes gymnocephalus (assembly GCA_013390045.1). NCBI lineage: Eukaryota > Metazoa > Chordata > Aves > Passeriformes > Picathartidae > Picathartes > Picathartes gymnocephalus. The sequence goes on along the minus strand of WEKY01045492.1, from coordinate 19,675 downwards.
TGGCAATCAGCACATGTGTTCACAATGTTACGTGCCTCTGTGCTGGACAGCAGGAATTGTCTTTGTAGGGCTCAAATGCCTTGGTGAAAAAAGGCATGTGATGTCTTTGCCTGAGCCAGCCTATCTGGCTGTGGTGCTGTCCAGGCAGGACCGGCCAGGTAATCTGATCAAGCATTGCCTTCTGCAATGCAAACCTGGCAAATTTGTGTGGCTTCTAACATGCAAGATGTAGTAAGGGCAGACTCTGGCCTGGATTGTATGCCACAAAGTCTTTGGGAGATCAAATAACTGTGCATTGTCAACCTCCTTCAGTAAGGCTCTGTCCAATCTCTGTGTTAGGTCAGCTACATATGCAGAGTCAGTCACAATATTTAAAGGAACACTGGGGAAATGTTGAAAGGCCATAGTCACAGCACGTAGCTCCACTAATTGAGGTGATCCAGTCTCACAACCCTCCAGTGTTTGCCACTCATTATTCTCCTTCTATGTTACAATGGCTTTTCCTGTTTTTCCCGAGCCATCAGTAAATATGGCCACACCCTTCTAGGGTGTCCGGCTACTCAGTTGCTTTAGGGATAGTTCAGTGGTCCTACCTAATTCCAGTAATTTGTGACTCGGTAGGTGGTAACTGATTTGTCCTGTGAAATTTTGTAATGCACTTTGTAAAGCTGTGCTGTTGGCAAAGCACCAATCAAACTGATCTCGTGGCATGGGTATAATGATTTCAGATGGGTCACTTGCACATACTTGCAAGGATCTCTGACGGCATTTTATAATTAGATGTGCTATTAACTCAAAGATGGTAGGTGCCATCTCTTTAGGTTGATGTGGTAAAAACATCCACTCTAAAACATGCAGAGTCTGACCATTGAATATCCCACTGTCCAATAATAGCAGTAGGATAGAAGTTAACAATAAAAATAAATACAGCGATGCACATCTCTGGGCATACCCAATGGAGCTGCCTGTTCGATATAGCTTGCTCTACTGTTTCAAGAGCAGTCTTCGCCTCTGGGGTTAGTTCTCTTGGAGAATTTAAATCAGGGTTTCCTCTTAGGATGCTATATAAAGGTGCAAGCTGTGAGGTGGTTAACCCTAAGTAGGGTCTCAGCCAATTGACAGTACCCAAAAGTTTCTGTGCATCATTTAAAGTTTGAATTCTTGTTGAAAGTCGAATTGATTGTGGCTGAATTGTCTGATCCGTTATCTTAACACCCAGATACCTCCATGGTGGTTGCTGTTGGACCTTTTCTGGTGCTATCTGTAGCCCAAATGTATTCAAGGCTTGCATCAGGCATGGTTGGATCTGTGAAAGGTCCTTTTTCCTTGGGGTTGCAATCAAGATATCGTCCATGTAGTGATAACAGTATGCCCCTGGAAATTGCTGTCTGACTGTCAGTAATGCCTGAGCAACATACAACTGGCAAATTGTTGGACTGTTTTTCATCCCTTGAACCAACACTTTCTGCTGATAACGCTCAGCGGGTGCAGCATTGTTAATAGATGGCACTGTAAAGGCAAACTTTGAGGTGTCATTTGGGTGTAGGGATATGGTGATAAAGCAATCTTTGAGATCAACAATCAATATGTCCCAATTAGCAGGTATCATGGCTGGTGAGGGCATCCCAGGCTGCAACAATCCCATGCTTTCCATGGCTGCGTTGATTTTTCTCAAGTCATGGAGTAGCCTCCATTTACTGGATTTTTTTTAATAACAAATACTGGGGTGTTCCAAGGGCTATTAGATGGCTCTATGTGTCCTTGAATTAGCTGTTCATTTACTAGGGACTTAAGGGCGTTCAATTTTTCTTTTTCTGGGGACCACTGAGGTACCCACACAGGTTGAGTTGCAGTCCACTTTAGGGCTATTGTGGGACATCTTACGCCCTTTAACACAGTGGCCCCTGTTAAAAATCTGTCCCCACTCGGACTCCCCATGCTGACAGCACGTCTCTTCCCCACAGGTTAAGTGGTGCTGCTGCGATATAAGGTCTAATTGTAGCAATTTGACCCTCAGGATTCTTTATCATGACAGGTTTGCTGCTCAAACAGCTCTGCGTGGTTCCTTCGAGGCCAGCAACAGCAGATCCCGCCGGCTCGGTGGGCCATGATGAAGGCCAGGTGTGGGCGGAGATGATAGTGATGTCTGTCCCAGTGTCAATCATTCCACTGACCTTTATTTGTGAGGGCTTTGCTTGAGGCATTGTGATGGTACACATCATGTTGGGCCTCTGGTCACCCACAACCTGATGCAAAAACACCTGAGGTTCACCCGTGGATCTGGAGCTTTGGTGTCCTTGCACCTTGGAATCTGTTTTTGAGACAGGAGACTTGAAGGGCATAAGTTGGGCAATCCGGGTTTTTGCAGAGATAGTCAGGGGTGGAGTCGGGGTAGAAACCATTGCATATATCTGTCCAGTAAAGTCTGAATCGATAACGCCAGGGCGCACAGAGATACCAAGCAAGGTAGCACTGGACCTACCAATTAACCGTGCACTCAGTCCTCTCCTGATTGGCCCCTGGGCATCAAGGGGGACTTCTTGTACTTTTAAGGTGCTGATGGTTACCGAGAGGAGGGTGGAAACATCCATTCCAGCAGCTCCTCTAGTTCTTCCTGTGAGTTGATCACATAAGCTTGCACGGGAAGGCGGGAAGATATTGGTATCTGCGCGCATCTTCCCCTCGCGCTCAGTCTCCCGTTTCCCTGGTCCTTAAAAGATTGTTTGTTAGCATAAACTTTGCTTTTGCAACTTCTGGCCAAATGACCGGGCTTCTCACACCGGCTACAGCATACACTGCTGTTTCCCTGTTCCTGAGATATTCTTGTTATGCAGGGGCAGTTCGCTCTTAGGTGACCTGGCTTTCCACAATTATAGCATTGGGATGCCAGTTTTACTGCAGCAAAAATGGAATTTGCTAATAAAGATGCATTGTGGAATTCAGATCCCACCTTGGCACAGGCATTTATCATTTCATTTAAGGAAGGATTTTCATTTGGGAGAAGTTCTATGATTTTTTGGCAGTCCTGGTTTGCATTGTCCTTGGCCAGTTGTAAAATTAATTGGTTCCTGGCCTCAACATTTGCAATTTGCTTTTCCATGGCATCCTGTAATCTCTCCACAAATTGTAGATATGGCTCCTTAACCCCCTGTCTAATTTTTGAATATTTTTCCATGGGATTAGCCATGTCTGCCACCTTAAATAAGGCTTGCATGCCCAAGTCCTTCACCTGTGCTAGCACCAGTGGGTGGAAATTTGCCTGCAGTTGTGGGTCATCATATGGCGGAAGTCCTAGGAGTCGAGAAACTCCTGCCCCAAAGTGTGGATCTTCTCGTGGTACTCTTAAGTTTTTTAGTTGTTGGCTCTCTGCATTGCTTCTCCAAATTTATTCAAAAAGCATATATTGGGTCGGGATATACATTAATTTTGCCAGCTGTTTAATATCAAAAGGTATTATTTCTTCTGCGGTTATAAATCGCAGTAAATTAGCCACAGCCAGAGACCCCAGTCCATACTTATTAACATGCTGTCTCAGTTCAGACAGAATCGGCCACTGAAAGGGAGTGTATCTATCAGGCTCGATTCCAATGCATCTCACCACAGGGTATGCTTCAACCGATTCGGCCCCTGGCTTCCAGGTGTCTGTCATAGGCACACCTATTCTCTCTGCAGTTTCATAGTCCCCACTCTCGATTGCCGCTTGCTTTACCCTTCTCCAGACGCTGATAGGATCAGGGGTAGATCTCTGCAGCGTAGTAAAGGCTGTATTCTCTTGGTGGGTGTCACAGTATGGCTGTCCAAGCTCGTCCATGATGACGTCAGACGCGCGCCGTTCCAACTGTCAGTTGGGAATGTTTGTCGCTTCTCCACAGCGGCTATGCACGGCCCTGCAGGAACTGGGAACAACTTCACAACGGTAGGGCATGTCTTTATAGTGGTCAGGCTGGTTTTCGGAGCTGTCGGCGTGCTCCACAGCCAGCACGTCCTGGCACAGGTAAGCAGAGCTGCCTCGCACCTCCAGGGCGCTCCCCAGACAGGAGGCGCCGTTGCGGGCAGGCACTGCCGCCTCGCTCCACCAAGGGCCGCTCCCCCAGCGAAACGTCCCAGCACAAGTGGCCACCACCGCCTAGCCCAGCCGCAAGCCGCTCCCCTGGGCAAACGCCTCAGTGTGAGTGGGCGCCACCGCTCAGCTCCGCCACAGGCCGCTCCCCCAGGCAAACATCCTGGCGCAAGCCGGCAGGGCAGGCTTGCTCAGTTGCAGGCCGCTCCCCCGAGAAAGTGTCCCGGCATAAGCCAGCGGGGTGGTTTCACGTGGCTGCTTGGCCCGTTGTCCTCCCTTGTATGCTTGTTGCAAAGTTCAGTCCTCCTGCTGCCCTCTCCTCGCTGCTGGCCTCAGCTGGCAGCGCTCGCCGTGTCCCTACCTCTGTCGTCACATGAAGCTCGGCGTCCAATCCGGTGTTGGGGCCCTCATGCAATGAGGCCCACAGTCCCATCCTTGTTTTCCTGGTGGCATCTTCTACTCCTAGTAACTGGAGGAGTCCGGACCCAGTGGCCTCTCCACCGCTTTCTGCAGCCAATCCCGCTGCTCCACCAGGTTGACACGGCCTTTCCCGCTGTGTCCTGCAACCACACCGGCTGCAGGCAGCTACTTCCGCTGCCCTGCAGCTTCTCCTGCCGCTTCCCGCCACCACACTGGTTGCTGGCAGCTGCCTCTGCCGTCCTGCGGATTTCCCAGCTGCTTTCCACAGCCTTGTAGGCTGTTGGCAGCGACTCCCGATGCCTCCTGCCTCCCTGTAATACCTGCGGAGGCATGTTGTATCATGTTTGGGGTCACTGCTTATGGCTGTTCGGTGTTCTGAGAGGCAGGGAAATAATGACAACCCACCCTAAAGATCATGCACAACAGCCCCTCTTTATTGAGCTCTGTTCACCTGATATACGTTTTTGAACTCCTCGCGCTCGGCATTGATTGGCCGGACCTGTTGCCACCTGCTCGGCCACCCAATAGCTGACCTCGTTGTTAACAGTCCAGGCCTGCTGTCCAACGATGTATACTGGTCAGGTCCCATACTCCAACTGACACATTAGATATTATATTGATACAGGTGTAATTAATTAATTTATTCTGCAACAGACATCTGCAACCCTTACAGCAAGCCATTGGTGTAAGAGATGGTTCAGAAATTCCTGATTTGCCTCACAACTGTCGTGAAGAGATGGAGGCTGAAACCCCGAACTCATGTGTACGGGGGGGGACCCCAGGCCCAAGACAAGTGGGATGTTGGCCAAGGCATTACCTACAGCGTGCAGGTATGTGTGTTCACCAAACTGAGAACTGGTCCCATGGGAACCACTGAGAGAACAATGGACCGTTACAGTGGCCTGCACTGTGGGCAAGGCTGGTACGTGCTGGACCTGTCCTAGTCTGTTCTGCACTCTGTTTCAACGAGCCTGCGAAAAAATGACTATTCCCCACCTGCCTGGTGAAGCAGCCCCCCTCCTTTAGGCTTTTAGGACTATAAAACAGACCCCAACGCCCACCGTGATTTAGAGATCTCCCCAACAAAGGAAGACCCGTCTATTAGGCTGAAGACTTCTCCTTCAAGATCTACAAGGGCGCATCTCCTTTGTTGATAGCTATATTCTGTGCCCCCCTTTCCTGTCTCTTTATTCTTTATTTCTTATTTCTCTCCCTTCTATTGCATCTGAGTTGGTTTTTTTAATAAAGGTGTTTTGATTTGATTTAAAGTTGAATTTCCCTTGTGACTTTTGTACTCTTGAGATCAGGTTAACGAACAAGTCACAAAAATCTGATTTTAAAGCGGATCGTGACAATTGGTCAGGAGGTTGAAGAGCTGGAATTTCAACTGAATGATTGAGCTTGTCAGGTCAGAGAAAGCATCCCTATGGTATGTTGTACTAACCATTGCTTTGGGTCATGTGGGTAGAATTGAATGTCCTGTTATTCAGTGTTTAAAGTGCTAACTCTGGAGGTGCATCTGAAAATCCTTTCAGAGCCAAGAAGAGGATTTTCAAATACAAGACTTACAGTTTACATACTTGACCTTCTTTCTCCTTAGCTATGCTACTAGAACTCAACTACCCAGGAAATGTGACAATATTTATAAAAGGGTCTGTATTCTATCTGTTCTTGATTTCCAGAAAAAAGGTGACAGTCAGCCTACATAATTATTGGGAAATGGTTACTAGCCTGGTTCTTTTCTGGATGACCTCTCAATTTGATAAGGAAGGATAATGAAATTATGATTAGGGGACTTGTCTTTTGACTCTTTCCTGACAAACTTGGGTTAGAGGGTCTCAGAACTTCAGAATAGCTAGGGTTTCCTTGTAGACCTCCTTGTGTTTTACTCTATGGCCTTTCCCCCCTGTCCTCTTGCTAAGCTCCACTGAAAAGAGTCTGGCACCATCCTCTTGACACCCCCCTATGAGATATTTTTATGTATTGATTAGATCCCCTCTCAGTCTTCTCTAGGCTAAACAGGTCTAGCTCCCACAGTCTCTCATTGTAAGAGAGATGCTCCAGACAAGATTGCATTGGCCACAGATTGAAGTCTGTTTGCAAATGATCCCTTAGGCAATTAGATTTGTTGAAATAAAATCTCCTTTAGGGTTTTCCCCTCTTTTTTATGACAGCATCTCAGCAGCCAAATATTGTATGTCTTCTTCAGACTAAGCAGAGGCAGGCATGCTTCATATACCCTTGTGTATCTTATTTGATTCCTTTTATTATATTTTCATTATTGCAATATGATTTTCCTTCTATTTTCTTTGCAGCAGCTGGACCAATTACTAGCAGAACAATCCCATCTGTTTTCTGAGCTCAAACTCTCTGACTGTAAGGAAGAAAGAAAAGCCAAGAATAAACAAGTGTTGGGGGTTAGGGGTTTTTTTTCTTTCTTTTTGTTCCCTTTAATGGATAGAATTTTCTCCCATTAAGTTGCTACCGAACTCTTAAGTACTGGGTACTTAAGAAAAACAAAGGATTGTGGCCAAGTCCTGGAGGAGAGGGGCTGATACAAGGCAGGGGTGGCGGAAGCAAGAGGAAGCTGGAGCTGCGCTTCAAAGGGGAACACAGAGGTGCTGCTCTGCCTTTTTGTGGAGAGAGGAGTCTTGTTGCTGCTGCTGAACCCTTCACGTGGAGCTGTTTCTTCTGCTGTGAGTGAATCCCTGCTTTGAAGTGAGATCTATTTTACCATCTGCTCGGGGGTGCCCAGGATCCTGAGCTGACCTCTCCTTGCCAGGCTAGGAGCCAAGCTGCTGCCCCTGCCCTGCCCCCCGCGGCTCCATCGACACTGCTCTGGGTTTCACTGCACTGCAGTCCCTGCTCCCCCTGCCTACCGAGACATGCTACTGTCCCAGTTTGCTGTTTCTGAAAGTTCTGCTGGAGCACTGGGATCCACGACCCCAGAGGCGTTCGTGAAGCAAGGCCTGTCTGTCCTCCACCCCTGCCCCTCCCCACCAAACCACCATTGATTGCCACGTGCTCCTGAAGCTCGCACCACAGCGCCCCCTGCAGCCACGGGGGAATCATCGCACCTGCCCTGCTCACCGAGCGCCACCAGCGCCCCCTGCCAGCTGTGACCATCACTGCACCGAAGTGGACAGTGCCTGCAGGCCCAGAGGGCTGGGACCGGGTTCCTGGTTCTGTTTTGTTGTTAATGCCATAAGAGTTGTTGTTTGTTCGCTTTATTATGAATATTAGTAAAGAACTATTATTCCTATTCCTATATCCTTGCCTGAGAGCCCCTTAATTTCAAAATTACAATAATTCGGAGGGAAGGGGTTTACATTCTCCATTCCAAGGGAAGCTCCTGCCTTCCTTAGCAGACACCTGTCCTTGAAACCAGGACAAGAAGTGTTTCCAGATGCTGCTGACACTGTGCATTCTTGAAGTGAGTGCTCAAAAATGATGCACAAGTGCTCCTAGAAAAAACATGACAGCAACAGGCTTTCTAGGCTTTCTCTCTGCCCCAGAGCAAAGGATATCCTCAATGCAGTTTCCTACCAGGATAGTACTTGAGCCAAATTCAGCTGAATTAGGCCTGCTCCACAAGAGTTCTCCACCATTAATAAGGAAATAAAAGGACATCCACAAGCAAAAATGAAGTTTAAGACATTCATATACAATGTAAGAAGTTTCAGTCTCATACTTAAGGCTTTAAGTGAAAGAGATCATTGACCTGCAATACAATTTTACTATTTTCTGTCTCATTGCCACAGTCTAGCACAGGACCATTTCCTTCTGAGCCATGCATTTATCTGAAGGGATGAACTCAGTGTTTCAGTGCACTTTAAGTCTGCGTAGACAACACAGGCAGAACTGAGACTAGACCAGCCTTGATATTTCTCAGTAAGCCCTGGCAATGATCTAGATGCTCCAGAGAGAAGAATATATAAATACATGGATTATATTTGGCTTGCTTGAACTTTGAATGCAACTGTTTGATTAATTGGTATATTCAACCCTTTTTCTCCTAGTGAAATTAGTAATTTATGGCTTCAAATTTTAGACCTAATTAACCAATTTTACAAGGGCAGTAAAGGCAGTGAATTGGAAGGTTTGTTGTTTTTCTGAAGAAATTCCAAATAAGCATACATCTCACAATGTGAGCATAAAAAAATTTGCCTGCTTTTTAAAATATAATATAAATCTTGAAAAGATCTTAAATAGCTGCCTTATGAATTAATGGTGTCTTCCATCTAAACAAGCATCTCAATTTTTAAAGGATTTATCATTCACTTAAATTAAAAATTAGGATTAAATTATGCCCTTTTTTGTAGTCTTATACTACTGTATTGATTTATGTTGATACTACCACTGATGTGATCAAGCAGAATCAAGTTCCTCAGCCATAGACAGTGAGGAATGAGGAACTGAAATATTTGAGATAATGTTTTGTTATCTTTTGCATCCATTTCTTTTTAAATCTACTTTTGGTCATTCTTTCAACATACAAAGGAAATGGCATATTTTTCCTTTTTTTTTTTTTTTTCCAGTTGAAGAAATATTTCCAAAATTTTTAGGTAATTATTCAGCAGAAGGAAAAGACTGATGGATGTCAGACTTATGGATTTTGTTTTTAATAGCTGTGGTCTTTTCCTTGAAAGGCATGGTATATGACAGAAGCAAATGAATGAAACTTTGCATTATAGAAAGTTGTGATCACAGCAGTTTCATTTGCCACAAGATGAGTGACCAGAAAATCAGGCATTTTTAAAAGATGTTTTGAAGAGAGATGCTATGTGTTTTGCTATTCTGTGATTACTAAACTTATTATGCTCCTATTAGCAATTACAGGGGATAGGGCTGTCTTTTGCAGATACATTTAAAAAGAAGAGGGGAAGGCTTATTTTTTCTGAAGAAATTTAAGACCTTGCTCTCAGCCCAGGAAATACTGCTAGAAGGTATTCTCCTTATAGAGAGTTATTTTAATAGTCCTTCAACCAATACTGATCTCAGGGGCATAATACCATGTATAGTCCTAGCCACATTCTAAATTTTAACTTGCTACTAACTGCCTCTGACTGTTACTGTCCGGATCAAATTTGAAGCTCACTGACAGTGAATAAAAAGTTGAACTGTCAAAATATTACTGTGCGAAGTCACATGGCTGTCCTCTTCCTTTTCGTGTTTGCTGCATATAAATCCAACTAAAACCAAAATGAGATAAGAAAACCAGGATTTTCTACATTATAAGCCTGGAATCAGAATCCTGGTTCAGTTTTCTGGGAAGCACACCGCCTGGATTCATGCAGAATAGCCTCTCAAGTTTGGATCACAGCACAGAAATGCAACTGATTCATGTTCAAAGCAGTGCAATTTTCAATTTAGGACTTTCCTGACTGTGAGATGTCCTACTGTCTTATTTGTTTAATGTTCTAAAGGGATTTGAGGTGTCATTTGGACTTTGGTGTTGCAAATCACAGCTCTGCTAAGGTGCAAAGAGGAGTAGCATTTGCACGTGTTTAAGGAGAAAATGCAGTCAAACGTGCTGAGCAGCCTTGAGGCTCCTTGCACCTCCATGTTTCTACAGATGTTCAAGGCAATAAAATTATTAGAAGAGAGAGGTCCACAACATAGGAACTAACAAGATCCTCCACAGCCTGCTGGGTCATGAATTTTACTGATTGAAATTTGCTCTTTTCTTGAGACCCCGCATGGGATTTGTACACCACTTCCACACTATCAAGTTTTTAAGAGTTTATATGTCAACGTTTGTGATTGTGACAGTATCTTTAGGCAGGATGAAAACAAGACCAGAACATATTCCATAAAACTGTTTTGTAAAATAAACAATAAACATGGCATAGCGTTTTCTCTCTCCACTGGCTTAGAAACTGCACTTCCAGATGCCTCTCAGCTTGTGAAGGAAAGCAAGAGCATGGTGAAGGACAAACAATAATGCCAGTGCTGAAGATCTCCTGGAAGAAAGGGTGACTAAGAAGCTTCCTTGCCTCAGTGATACCAGTGATTCCTCCCATGAAACAAGATGATTTTTTCAAGAATCACTGCAACCCAATGCATAAAAGCACTGTAGGTATGTGATGCTGCAATTACTGTAGGACTGTCTTATGCCTGTATGTAGAAAAGATGGTATTGGCAGGTGGCAGCTTGATTAAAATGATCATGAGAGACCTATTGTGCCATTTTAATTCCACCATTTATATTGATGAGGACTGAATCTGACTCTTGTTTACAAAACTTTCCTGACTGAATGATCTTTAGATTAGTATGTGCAGTCCAGCTCCGCCTTTCAATTCAATTATAAAACAATTTCATGCAAGATATGAGTGGTATAGGATTCCCCCATATGCAATACTTAGACACTCACAAATATTGTTCATGTGAATGTGTTTGCATGTATAGCTAGAAAACCTTCCAAACCCTCAACACTATTTTAATTGTTAAGCCGCAATCTTATGGCAATAAAAAAACATACTAAGCAATGGGAAAGTATTTCTTTCTGAATAATCCTAGAGCACAAATAATCCTGGAGTCACTTCATAACTCCTCCAAGCATGTTACAAGGATGACTGGATTATGCCTCATAATGCTGTTGTTGAAGGCTGAAGAAAAAAGAAAACAAGCAGTAATTTTGGGATTAGGAAAGTCCGGGGGTAGTGCTGGTGAACGTGACAGCCAGCTGTGTACCTACTTAAACTAACAGTGTTACCAACATTCTAAAATCCATCATTTATTTCCCTTTGGGGCAGTCATGTTGAAATACAGTGACAATCTTAATGACGACTCAAAAGAATTGATTAAATAATAAAATATCTGAGTATCACAATTGCTCTAGCTAGCTAAAATACAAATCAGCTTGCAGGCCCATATCTTGGAGGGATGGGGAAGCTACATTACTTGTGAAAAGCATTGACATTAAGTAGTTTGCAAATTTGAAATATGAAGAAAACTGAACTTGTGACACTGTAGGACTTCTGACAAAAAAAGTAAAACCAAAAAAAATTTTTTAAAAGGAAAGAAATGGAAGTATTTCAATAAAATTATGCTTTCTTCCCCATTTTACCTCTCCAAAACTGAAGTAGGTAGAACCATTGGCCCTTTCTACAGGACTGATGGGGCTCCACAAAGGTCCATGCAAGATCAGGTATGGAAAAGGATAAGACACATAGGGTTACAGCAGTGTTCTCCTTTCTGGTGCTCTTTCAGTATGTTTTGCCTCTACCAGCACGTGAAATTAGCACCTGAAATTCTTATAACTCTATTAAAGAGAGAACTTATCATTTTCTTTGTTCTGCTTACAGTATCCGGAGGACAAGGGGACTATACATCCTCAGCAAAGCAGAAGGGAAGAAAGGAAGGAGACAGGAAGGGGGAGGTAAATTAAAAAAAAATTCCCTAACAAAGATAGAAAATTTAAAACCTAACGATTGCTTTTACCTACCCCAGTTCAGTAGCAATTTGTGTCACTTGGATTTTACTTCTTTGGTCACGTTCTTTTGCATTCACTGCTTTTCCCTTATGCCCCCATAAATCTTGAAATCCTGAAGCTAAAAAAGGCTGCTTTGTGCACCAGCTTCAATATTGATTTTTCTAAAGAGTATAAAATCTAGTCAGATAATAAGGAAATTAATCTAAGATACCCTACCAAGAACTCCCATTAGTTGTATCAGGCATCAATTCAATCAATCCTTGAGACCACCACATGAATAAACATCACAACCTCTCTGGCATGTTAATGCGTCAGTTGCCTTATTGTCAATGCTGCCATGGCATTCCAAGAAAAGTACTATCTTGGGAATTCAGCCCCTTCCAACTTCAAGTCCAAAGACAATTGGACACAGGCTTAGAAGAATGCAGTGTTCAGGACAGGGGACATGACAGCCAAAAAATTGTGGGCACAGCTGCTTTAAACATAGCTTTGACCTCCTGCTAGATGTACAGTCCAGTCCTACCCAATCTGGGCATACTGCCTCCCTCTTGTATGCCAGTGCATGGTGATGCAGTCCCCCAGGTCAGGCCCAGGGCTTTCCCTGTACAGGACTGGAATTTGTATTTGAAAAACCAAAAAGTCTCAAATCTTGGCCTCGAGCAATACAAATAAACAGGTTCTGAGCTGCTAGATATGAATGGCTTTCTGCTTTAGGGCTATCAGGGAGGTGGTGTGGCAGGACATCCTCCCCCTCTACCACAGATGCCTGGTGGAGATGGAAGAGATAATCCAGGCCGGGTCAAAGGCCTGACCCCAAACGGGTCATCTCCTAGTGTCAAAAAGTCTGCAGCCCTGACCAATAATCAACATCATGGTATGGAGAGCAGATGAGAGAAGAGATGAAAGAAAAATACATGTCATTGACCAAAGACACTGTTCTTTACAACTTTAAATGTCACACTAATTGTCACGAAGGGAGAAGCCTCTTACACACTCCCTGGAAATGTGTGGGGCAGCTTTGGTCTGAAGGGTGGATGCATCTTCGTGGTTACTTTTCCAGAAACTGAGAGCAAAGGATTTCAATATGTGCCCCATCAGTAATTGCATGGTAAGATATATTGAATCCTAATCTGTACTATTTCTTCTCTAGCTGTAATATAAGTACCTTAATCATGCAGTGTATGTTATCTACTAGTAGTTCTTTTTGTTTTATTCCTGTGTTGTAAATTGTCTGCTTAAATTCTTATGTCTGTTAATTTTGTGTCTATTAAATAAATAATTCATATTGTAATAGACCTAATTGGCCATTTTTAAAGAACTTGTGAACAAGAGGTGGTTTTGGGGTGCTGGCTGCCCCAATAAAGCTACTGCCTGCTGCCAGAGACCTGGGCAAAAAGCAGGGACTTATTTAAGCTCCCATCTCCATTTGTAACACCTGGTGACAAGAACCCCACATCTTATTCCTAGCTGTACCATATGTTTTTTCTGTGACCAGGGTCTTTTTCTTTGCCCTGGGGGAACCCTTATACCTGGCACAGCTTCCTTCTGTCTTATCTAACAAGGTTTTAAATTCATTGCAGCAAAGTTATTCTCTCCTAATATGTTGGTAGAATGCCTGGCACAATAGGGACCTAGGATCAGTCGGGACCTTTACTTTCTGCTGTGATAATAATTTTATGAGCAGACTTGCATTAAGATCCATTGCTACTTACGAAACAGCTGCACTGTTACATTATAAGGCTGTTGACTGTTTTAACTCTCTGCTCCAGAAACAAGGTTTTAGTCGTCCCTGTAGAAATGGATATGGATAAAAGAGGCTGAAGCATGAACAAAGGCAATTTTGCTGTCAAATGGGAAAATTCAGAATCACAACATCTGAGACTGCCAGGATTTTAAGGACTGTTAAACAACACTGATCTCACCTCTCTAGAGACGTGCATTTGAATTCATCCATCTTCATTTCATTGTTTTTCATTGTCTTTCATTGGAGAAAGCACTCTCTCAACTAGGCCAGATCACAGCTAATAAGAGGGACACAGGTGTGGTCCATGAGGATATTAACATTGATTAACATTTATTCATGTAGTGGTTTAACGTTGCCTCCATCTTACCATGACACGTAACAAAACACAGGCAGCTTTTTCCTGATTTCTTTCTCCCCCCACCCCTTAAAAGACAAAGGTCTCTAAGGACAGACACAGAAATAGTGAGAAAGCAAGATCAAAAGTTGGAAACTAAGTTGTCTGTTCCATCCCCCCACCCATTTTCCTAAGGAAGCGTGAGGGCTCTCTGGGACCTCACCTGAAGATTTGCCGCAGATATCTATTGCATGTCATTGTCAGTGTCTGGCCTTGTCACCTGCAAAAAGCTTCTGCAAATACAGACAGCTAAAGCATTCTAGTTCCTCCGTATTCTCTGATTAACCAGCTGCCTCCAGGAATGACTGCTGTCAGTATTTATCAGAGGGATTTTAAATAATACAAGAATCTGTCAAGGGTGACAGGCTGCTAGAAGTCATGAAAAGGAGCAGAATGATGGTCCCAGGTGGTGAAGAAAACTATGGTGCTCACCCCAATATTAATGGTACACTACCATTTTCATTACCTGTACACATTTTTGGAAAATTACTTTAGGTGAGTTCCCAGTCTGTGAAGGTACAGTAATGTGCACCATCCCCAACAAGTACAGTTTCTGTTACAACAGAAAAGTCAAGCTATTGTAAACCTATGGTGAAACAAGGGGGTGGAGGTCGGGGTGTGTGGGAGTGGCGGTGAGGGTGGGGGTGTGTGAGTGGGTGTAAAAGTCTGTAGTCAAGTATTGTCTTCCTGGTAAATTAGCTTTTTAAAAGTTGCCTGGACTTTACTGAGCTTTTTCTAAGCTACTGGCAGAGAAAGAAATTATGCGAGTAGTAAAAAGTTATAATCACTTGAGGGGAAAAAATTATAATTACTTGAAACTAGAGTCAATTGTATTACTGACACCTTAGTGATGTCCTACATAAGGGCTTCACTGTCCTTAATTTTTCATCTACAAGGAATAGCAGTAATGATCTCGTTACATCAGGAGAGTTGTTCCAGATCTAGGGTTTCTCTAACCAGAGCAAAGCGTGTTGGAAGCATACTTCCAGTAGCCTAGATTCCTCACATCCTCGTCCCATTTAACAAACAGGGAAGTGGAAGCAAGGGCAACTGAGTCATCCCAAACCAGGCCAGACAACTGTGACAAGCACTCTTCTCAGAACTGGCTTTCCTGCTGAGCTAATCCACAGAGGGGTGAGTGTGTAGCTGAGGGTGGAGGGTAGTTGGAGTGAGATGTCCAGGGAAACGTGGAGCAGCTGGTGCCAAAGAAATCTAATTCTGGGAGCTGATAGCCTTGTGATGTCATGAGGTGGTGTTCAGCTGTTGCCTGGTGAGCCCATCCTGGTACTGGTTAGCAATTGCTGACAAAACATGCAGCAGTTGGGCTGACTACCATCCAGATGGGAGGGGAAGAAAAGGACTTGTGAGCAGCATAGTGGAAATGTTGTAGCTGTGGATGGGAAAGAGGAATCTGAAAACAAGGGGCAGACATGGGAAGAAAAGCAGAAAGAGAACAACAGTTGAGCAGGTGTAATGGATATAAGAGGCCTGAAACTCCACAAAGAGGAGTGAAGTTGTTCTTCTGTGTGTAGATTCATCAGATTAAAGGTAGCCTAAAGATATCAGTCCATAGAGTTTCTTCAATGAAATACGTAACCTGATGTAGACCTTGCTCAGAAATCCAGGTAAACAAATTCACTTGATCATTTTTCCAAGGACATTTATGAGTATGCCAGGATCACCAATGGTTAAGGGGTTAAGATTAAGTGAAAGCTCAAAAGAACAGTCTGTTTAAGGCTATCCTAAACCTTGATATAGCATCCAGTGATTAAGACCATAAGAAAGGGATTACAGGGCCAGCCCACCTGTGATAGGACAATGAGAAACCAGGAGAAGCTTGTCTCTGACAAGAGAAACTAAGAAAGGTGGTGGGGTTTTTTTTAGGGAGAACCCAACTAGTTTTTTGCAGGCTGCTTCCCTCATGTAATTCCCAGGAGATACAATGGTTGGATAAGGAAAACTCGAGTGTATGTTTCTACCTGTCTCATTTAGTGTCTCTTAACATTACAGAATCACATGAAGACAGGTTGAGAAGGATATCTTGAGTAAGTTGGTGAAGTGAGCTTCAGCAGCAGTTCTGGCTACAGTAAACCCTCGGGGCTGAGCACTAAAATGGGCTGGGAAGGGGGCTCCCAGAGTCAAGGAAACATGACCAAAGGCTGAGGTACCCACAGAAACCCCCAGCGCTCAAGAGCAAGACTTGAGCCTTGCGTGGGGGTTGCCAGGAGCAACTGTGACAGAACTAAACAGCTCCTGGGAGCATGAGTGAGAAGTGTGTGTGGTGTGGTAGTTTGTGAGGAATGGTTCCTTTCCTTAAGAAGCTCAACATCGTTGCAGAACGAGAGAGCAATGTATAAAAGCAGCAGTTAATAATATTGAGAGGAAAAAGTAGTCTGAGTTCCAAACGTTATGGTTATGGCATGCTGTAGAGCTTGTTCCTCAGTGGCTGTTGGAGTTGCTGCACCAGTGATGTTGGAGGCTTCTCACTAAACAGTAGACGTAGCTCTACAGCTCTCTGGTTGTAAAGAGTGCCTGATGCCTGTCTGGGAAGCTGGGACAAAGAGTCTTCTCCTCTGCAGAAACTGTGTCTGTGTTGAGGAGCTATATCACCAGGTCAAGGAGTTACATGAGGAAGTAAGTAGGCTGCATAGCTTTCATGAGGATGAAAAAGAGATAGAGAGTATATTTTCAGAGACCCTACAGACTCAGGAGCCCCAACCCTTCTTTACTCTGGAGATGTGGGTGGGCTCTGTACCATCTCACAAGAAGTCAGTAAGAGGGAAGGCTGGCTAGAATGCTGCCTTTCTCCAATCTCACTGCATGCAAGGAGAAGTGCTCCTATTTCTTCTGAAGACTTGCCATTAACAAACAGGTTTAGTGCCCTCCAAGCTGAGGATGGTCCAGGTAAGGCTTCATTCTTCTCAGTGGTGCCAAGCAATAGGTCAGAAATTGACACTCAGAAAGTTGCACCTGAATGTAATGAATAATTTTTTACTGTGCAGATGACCATATACTGGAACAGATTGCCCAGAGAAGATGTGGAGTCTCCCTCTCTGGAGATACTCAAGAACTGTCTGGATGCCATTCTGTGCAGTGTGCTCTAGGATGACCCTGCTTGAGCAGGGAAGTTGGACCAGATAACTGCACTGGCGGTCCCTTCCAACCTTACCCATTCTGTGATTTTGAGCTAATATAACATCCCACTCAAGAGAGGGACTAGTTTGCCTTCTCCTAATATGTCTATAACTTTTTGTATTATCTTAACATAAAGTTCCACTGCTTTCTGTGGAAAGTAAGTCCAGAAATTTTCTACTTGGTATGTGACCTATTTTTTTAATCAGTTTTAAACTGATGTCCTACTTCTAATGAATATTCTCTAACTCTAGAACTGCAGGATTCAATTAAAAAGTGGTATGCATTCATTTTCTCCATCACTTTCCGTATTCTGCAAACCTGAGGAGTCTAACATCTCCCAACTGAAGAGTCTTAGTCTCTTTAGTCTTTCCTCTCCAGGCAGTTCCTCGATCTCTTTAAACTTGTTCAGCCAAATCTAGCTGGATGCCAACAAAAGGGGTTTATTTTCAAATTTCTAGCTATCTGCATTTCTTTTCAAAGTTGTTAGAAATTCCAAGAAATTTTCTCTTCTGGTGCAATTGACAAAGTCAGCTTTATTACAGCTATCTCTTTTTGCTGCCACTCTCCAATCCCACTGTAAAGAGCTGACTCTGAAGTTGTTGCCCTCTTCTATAAGAAATATCCTAGAAGAGAGTCAATAGCCCTTATGACTTTTGAACACAATTACCATAGCCTGCAAACAAGTACTCAGCCTCAAGCTAATCTCTATGACTCTTTTCTCAGAATTCAATTCTCCCCAAATCCAAGTCTTAATTATAAATATTTCTCTATTGTCGCTGGAAATGTTATGCAAAGCCTACAGTTTCTTCTTGTTGAAATAAAAAAAAAAATACATGGAAGAAGGAGAAGATATAGAGCTGACAAAAAATACGGATCTAGAATGAAGACAGGAGGTAGAGAAAGAAGCACAGTGAGAAACAGAGAGGACCAAGGAGGAAATAAAAGAAGGAGAAACTCAGAGTCAGACACACAGGTGGCTGCAAAAAGAAAAGAAACAACAGCAAGCCTGGGTCCCTTTGCTAGGGGCCATACTTCTGTGCCAGAATGGCTATTGGGAACATGAATCCTATCTGTGTTTGGAATTCACAAAGAAGGCAGAGAAGGTCACGCATATGTGCCCACCTGATGCATCTCCTGGACAGTAGGTACTCATCTATAGTGAAGAAAGTCCAGGGCAGGACATCAGCAAGGCATCTGGTTGGGATGGGTTTGCAGATTCCTTTTAGGACTGGCAGATAGATAAATGATTCTCCCCATGTGCTGTATGACCATGCAGACACTTTTCTATTACTATTTCCCCCTTAGTTTATAGTTTTACTCCTTTACTTCTCCTATGGGAACTCCGCTGTGTTGTTTTGGTAGAGTTTTTGGGCATTTTTTGTTGATTGGGTTGGATTTCTTTATATTATAGACTGTCAGATAGAGAGATAGATTCAGTCTTTTTCTGTGTTGTAACATAGTCAACTTGCCAAGGTAAAGCTTTGGACTCAACAAAAACAAGATCAGGGAATCTTGGTGTGACTATTTAAGCAGGAGGATGTCTTGATCTTCTGCTAGGCAGAAGTGAGCTAGCACTGTCAGGTAGCAACAAATTCAATACAACAGTTCAGAATGAATTAGACATGTCGCTGCTAATCCCTAGATAAACAAGATGAAAGGAAATGTGTCAAAACAACAAAATACCTATTAAAATGTCTGTAAAGATAAACACTCATCCATAGTTAGCACTGATAGATTATGGAATGTTGTCAGTGACACATGAACTGCCATATGCAATGCAACAAACAGATGCATTGGACATTTATGTCAGATTTTCTGGGGATTTTCAGACTTTGAAAGAAATAAATAAAGGAAGCAAATCTGGAAGAAAAACATAATAAAAAAAGGTATAAATTTTGAAATCCTAACCTTAATTTGGGGTTTTTAGTAATTTATACTTTTCTTCTCTGGATCTACAGTGGGAAAGTAACAATTCAGCAGGGTGTTCATGAATTGTGTGAAACTGCTGTCATAGTCAATGAAGACCTTTGAAGGAATAAATTAATTACTCTCTTTAGAACATACATGGAAAGAAGATAAAGATCTGAGCAGAAGAGAGGTAAAAAATCTAAGACAGCTGGTGAGTCTCAGGCTCTGTGAAACAGAGGGATTCTCAGGCTCTCTAATCCTATGCTGCTGATAGTTTACTAGCTAATAAGACATAAGTGAAACTCTGGGTAATATAGGTTTTCATAATGTTTTCTAGTATAAAGCTTTCCAAAAGGGAAAGAAGAGTCTATAAGCTGTTTTGTAAGGATGCCCTGGGGTAGTCCACCACATCCTCTGGGATAGCTGTGGGAGAGATGTGCTACAGATGAGGGCAGCTGAAGGCAGATGGTGGTTGGGTCCAGAACTCTGGATTTGCCTGACTTCTGAATGGGATGTTTGGGACCAGCAACAGCTCAAAATCACAGAATGAGAGAGGTTGGAAGAGATCACCAGAGCAGT